>LGRN01000196.1:0-46694 GCA_001883825.1 Emergomyces pasteurianus Ep9510 | reverse complement strand
TTTTTTTTTTTTTTTTTTTTTTTTTTGGGATGGGGGGCGGTTGGGTTGGGGGGATTTTGGAGGGCAGCCCACGAATGATGATGGTAAACTTGCATTATTATATTTCAGCGACACGATGGAAAGAAATTGGTTCCATCATGCTTAACTTTCCTAGCTCATCCATCTCCCTTCCTGGACCAACTATTTATTACATTTGGGCTTGTCATAAAAAATCATAAAACATCCCACTCCCTAGCGCCATGCAGAAGCTGTTGACAACCGACAAACAGCGAGAGAAAAATAAAAATCAAACCCAAATCCATACACCTTCCTGTCCTAATCTGACGACCATCGTAATCACCCATTGTACTCATAAAGCGGCAATAAGGTCGGTTGGTAGGTATCATCGGGCTTGAAACTGCACCATTCTGTAAAACCCCCACAAAACAGCATCACGTTAGCGACGACGGCTTCCCAATAGCTGTACTCCGTATTGGGAAGAACCATAAAAACGAACCTCTTAGTCCTTTCCTTATACAGCACACGATGTCCGCATTCTTTGCAGCGGATCTGGTCTCCACGCTTCATGGAAACCCGGGAGTTGCAATCGCCGCAAACATAGGTGACTGAGATGTCGCTGGTGGTTCCCTCGACGACGCCAGCTGCGCCAGTGAACCCAGTCTGGCCTGTAGGAACTTGATAGGCTTCGCGAGACATGCTTCGGTATGGAGATTAAGCGATATGGGTGTGGGTAGTAAAAAGAGACTTGGGGTGCAGGATGTTGAGCTGATGGAAAAAGTTTCTCGGCCGCAAGTTGCAGCTGGAGGTTCAGCAGAGCCGCAAATAGCACTGTCACATGATATCGGGTTTTAGGTCATGTGATTCGGCCTATCAATGACTTGGCCCACAACTTGGATCCTTATCAAAGACTCACTCCATACTCCGTACTACGAACTACGGATATCAGCTTGAATATTAATCTTTTTGGCTTAGCTCCCACCTTCACAGAGGGTTTGGCTATTGTAGAACATGTTCCGTGCTGAGTTAGCGGGTCTACTCAAGGGCCGTATCCGCCCTTTCTTTGGGCCTCCTGGAGATTCTCTTGCTTGCCAGAGGGGGTCTGTTGTGCATTGTGCATTGTGGAGAGTTTACTGAAACAAACACAGATTATAGCCTGGTAATTTACCTGGTTTCTATCGCCCTGGTCGCCCTGGGTTTACAATGGGTGGACTTCTTGTTTACTTTGATATTTTATCCTTTCGCGGACGGGATTTTGCCAGTCGAATGGACCTTCTTCCATGGAGCTGCCGCAGACTTTCATCCTCATCTCTCTTTCCTTGAGAATTTGCCGCGTATTTGTTGTTATATTCAACATTTTCATTTTCTCTTTCATTCTTTCTCTCTTTCTCTCTCTCTCTCCTCTCTCTCTCTCTCTCTCTATACTTATGACTCCTTCAAAGTCACATATATTGATACTATAAGACGCATCTTGTCGCGCCCATCGGTAACGTCCAGGCTTAGAGCTCATTTCAGCATTTTTCCCACGCTCCACTCTATATTCTTTCTTTATTTTAATTTATCCCTTTCTCTATTTACGTGGAGATACACCTACTTGCTCGAATCAAGGGCCCCACTCAATTCTGGTAACTGCGTGGGCTAGTTTTAAGAGCCAAATCCAAGCCACTCTGTTGTCACTCGAGAAAAAAGCGTACGGTTCAAGATGTCTTCTCAGTTACCTGCTCCTCCTGACCCCACGGATGCCGATTCGCTCATTACTCAAAATCAGGAATGTCCGTGTCACAGCGCTGAGAGTCAGCGCAGATCAACCCCGTATAGTATGTCACCTCAACGTTATTATCGGCGTCATAATTTTCCAAGATCTTCAATGCATCCCGAATTACGGCGTAAACCTCGTAACCCAGCAAGACGGCCGCATAATCAGGGTCATTTTAGCAGAAGGAGAGCAGAAGTCCGCCTTTCCAACGGTTCCGGCAGCAGTGGTGAGCAAAATGCAACATGTGTACCCAACAAACCGTATCCCTCCGAGGGGAGCCTTCTCGCACAGCCTGCCAATATCCCGCAGATGATTACACCAAACTCCAGGGAAAATGCCGTGACCGAAGCTATGGGCGGTGCCTGTGACTTTACAAAGTCCCCTCTTTGGCTGGGTAAAAAGCTAGCCGCACCTGCCACCTTTTCCCAGAAGGAACCTTGGTTGCTTCAGAGTCAGTGCAACAACTTTGGCTCGGACACGAACAGCCACACGGGTTCATCTGCTTCTACCACTGACCGATCGCGGAACGGAGCTATGCTATCTCAGACCCTGCAACAAAACGATGGCAAAATTGCACACACTGTTTCAATCGCTAATCCGTTTGCTGCTGTTAAAGACTCTGACAGTTTAGGACCAAACCAAAATCAAGCTCGTACCATGACTGTGGGGTTTGGTTTAGCTCAAAGCCCAACTAGAGTTGAGATGGATGAATTTTCACGATTTCTACAAACGATTGAATTGCACTCGCAACGATATAAGGACTTGGCGGACCCGGCCTCGAGTTACCTTGAAGGGGATGGAAGGTATGCGAATATTAAATCCGTAGCTAGTGATGTGAATAAGTTCTATACCAAGCCCCTCCGCCGCCAGAATTGGAATTCGGAAGGTAACCTCCAAGTTGCATCCCTTCCAGGTGGTGGTGACAGCCCTGATCCGCCTCGCGATCATCGAATCCCATTCAACGGACATATGATAGACCGCGTCGACCCGGGTGGGCCAGTTGTGAGTGTTAACGGAAATCCAAGTGGTGAGGAAAAGGGCACAAAACCCGATGAGAACCTCTCCCAAGGCGGAGGCTCTGCTGTTGCCAGAGACACTCGAGGTTCGTTATTCAAAAACTTTCCGGATAATTTGGCTACTGACATTGTATGATAAATGCTAGGCCAACACAACATCAATAGCCAGAGTAACTATACCCCAGTGAACAGTAGTAGCTGTACATACTTTGCCATGCCAGTCCACGAGCTTCCGCAGGGCCCGGCTATGGGCGCCGCCGATTTTGGAAGCGTTTATGATGCATTCCATCAAAGTGCAGTTTCAGATGACTCGTTGTCGAAGAAGAGACCAAGGCAAGACATTGGAGATCGGTGGCAAAGCAAGGCAGAACCTTCCGTTGACTGTTGCCACCAACAGTCGAAAGCGCATCTGGACAAACCCCACACCGCTGGCGACCCACAGAGAAATGCCCGTTGCAAGGAATGCCACCCAAAACGAGTTAAACTTGACCATTTCGCAGGACAATCTAATTTAGCTTGCCAATCCTGCGTGGACCGCCAGCCGTTTAGTTCACCCCTATCTTCGCGAAGTTGCGGCTCCCACCTCACAGGAACGCTTTCTAACTTATCGCAACCTTTCTCAAAGACATTCTCCGCCGCAGTTACGCCGGCGTGCCAACAGGTATGTAAAACCCGGCAGAAATCTGGCATCGCCTCACCTATGAATCAGTCACCAAATTGTGGTTGTCGACCGTACTGTTTGTGCACAGCGCCATGTCAATGCGGACAGCGCCCTAGCAGTAAACTGGAGGGGGGAAACGCTACGTCTTCAGTACAACAACTACCAGGTGCACCTATATGCCCTTTCCCCTTTTGCCGGCCCTCCATCCAAACCCCAGATTCGCCTGTTGATGAAGTAGTTTCTTCCCAAATTCCCCAATGCGGCGGTTGTGAATTGCTTCGAGCCCAGGCGTAACGATTGCTGCGCGCCTCTTAAGCTTCAGATACAGGGGTGCCCCTTCTTGTTTTCCGTGTTCAGTTTTGACAGTGGCTTCTTTTAACTGGAACTACATCTCAGGGGCTGTATTCTGTATTCTGATATTGATTTCGAAATTTTCACTTCCCAGAAGGTGGCTGTTCGAGCTTTTCCCCACGTTTAGAACTTTCATTCACTTCGACATGTTTAATTCGTCTTGACTATTCTTATTATTAAGCACCGCAACACTGTTATATTTCTCGCTCATGAAGATCGCATGTTGCATTTCACTCATTCAATTTTGGGGGCGCGTTAGAAATACCAATTTGAACTTTTCTCTCGCGATATCACTGATTAATCTCTGTTCTGGACTTATGACACCAACGAATGTAGTTGTTTGCGCATAAAAGCACACTGGAGTAGCCAATCGTCTGAGAGCAGTCCTTATTCTGACCCAGTTTTTGGCGACATTTAATGGGACTATTCTAAGTTGTATCTGCTGATCCTCAACACCAAACAGTTGCGGAATATGGGGAGGGGTGTATAAGTTTTGCATGCCGGTGCGGCATTTCCTCCATGAAACAGATCTCATCCCATACTGGAGTATTACTGTTTGTTGGGTCATTTGTTTTGTTTCGATGTTTATTCCACGCCATATCGTAATCATTTGTTCGTTTCTGGAGGTGGTGGGTGGGCTTAAACATTCGGGCGTCGGATTACCCCTCAAGCTTGTTGATAGGGGCCCATTCGCCCAAGCTGCCTGGGAGAATGCTATCTTAAAACTAAGCCCCCCGCTGGTGGTAAACTAATGCAAGCAACTTGGTGAAGTCAAGTACTACATAGTCATATGTAGTGGGGCGTCATTTTCTTGCATGGGTTGGGTTTCCAGGGAAAGATACAATTATAGTATGAAATTTGAAGATGATTAGATACTGGTAACGCCCATAGTATACAGATAGATCAACCAAAGGAATAGATGGAATATATAAAATTTGCAAGTTCTAGTAATGCGATAATCCATTCTATATATAGTACCCTACGTATGCCTAATAGTAGATGTGGGAGATACATAAACCAAAAATATCTCCGCCCAAAAAGGGAGAGGAGAGCGGTGTTCCTCTTCGTACTATAGTACACTCATTCTGCTGTCCATTTTGTGTGTGTGTGTGTGTGTGTGTGTGTGAGAGAGAGAGAGAGAGAGAGAGACAGAGAGAGAGAGGGTATACCTAACGCCTACCACCCTCCGCCAGCCTTCCCGGCAAGTTCTGCAACACGAGCCGTATCTCCTCTCCCGCCTGGACCCTTACCCCTGTCCTTGCCCACATCGCTCTCTACCTTTCGGAAAGTGGTATAAGCTAGCTTGTCCAGCGGAATATTCGTGCTGCGGGACCAGTGGGATAATATGTCATCAAGCGGGAGGTGATCGCTGTCGCCTTTAGGTGAGGGGATAGAGTCGGAGTCTGAGTCGGAATCGGCCGAAAAATATGCCTCATCGACCCGTGCCAGCCAGGCTCGCTGTTCCTGTGGTGTTGACTTTTGCGAAGCTTGCGGCTGCGGCTGCTGCTGCGGCTGCTGCTGCATTGGGTCGATTGCTTCTGTCTTCGGAGTATTGAGGTCCCGCGCGTCCTCGATGCGTATTTGACCACCGCCATTCGTGCACCCACCAGGACACGCCATTACTTCAATGTAGGCATAATCTATGGCTGATGTGTTATTAACTGTAGCTGGGCGGCCACCGCCCGCTCTGCGACCTGTCATAGGTGTGGCACCAGGTAGTCGCGATGCCCGGGCGGGTTTTAGTTTTCGGACTAAGTTTTGGATATTGCGGAATCCGTAGTAGCGGGCAGCTTTAATAATAGAGTCGCCTGAGGGAGAGGTTAGGACGTATTCAATCACATCAGAATTTCGACCACGATGCGTTTGGATTTCGCTTCCTGGATTCCGACGTTGGTAAGCTGCGAGAATGTGATAGAGGTAGCCGCCTGAGGTGCCAGCCGTGGAAGGATCGGTGGGTAGTGTGGATTTAGGAAATAAGAAAGGCGCAATGTATGGATCGGGGAATAAAGGCGTGGATGATGGGGGTAATGGCTGTAGTGGGAGGTTTCTGAAAGAGATATTTCGGGAGGTTGCCAGCATGAGAAGCTCACGGGAAGTGATGACGCAGTCAACGTCTCGGACGGGGGAGTATGATTCAGCCGGGATAAATCCGTCCGATGTAGATGAAGACGCTTGCCAGGAAAGATCCGTTAATTCTTGCCTGCTAGCCTCTAGCTTTTTATCAAAGCAAGGCATGATGGCCAAGTGCCAAATCTGGGCGGGCGAGATGTTTAATGCCTTGCTCAACACAGTTTTCAACAAAGTGCCCGTAAGAGCTTGCGGGGATTTTAGTCGGGATATGTGAGGCAGGACGTGAGGATGAGTCTTTTCGGCGTAGCATATCCATCCTGGACAAGCGGATGATAGCACCGGTCGCTCTGGGACCGGAAATCCTTCAGGGTTCGTGTTTCCAGAGATTTCCAAAGATTCCGTAACTTCTTTCACACTGAGTCTCAAAAAGACCTGCCGCATAACATTTGTATCGACCACCCAGGCAAAGCCATTGCCATGAGCGCCACCGGCCCTTAGCCCTTGAGGGCCACTCAGGAATTGCTCGATCAGGTACCCTGCGTTGCGTGTGGATATTCCATAAGTTGCAGCTAAGCTTGCTCTGACCTGCGGGCTGACACTTGCAACAAATATCTTCTTATCGCCATTTGCCGTGGTCTGCTGGCCTGCAGCATAAGAAACGGCATCATCTCGTAAATTTTTTTGAGCTCCGCTCCCGTTGTGCTCATCGATTCGTAATTCCGGGCATGAGTCTAAGGTGTTAAGCACTTCAGCGTGCGATTGCAACGATACCAAAACTGCTTCAGCCGAGGTGACACATCCTGAACATGCCAAACAATCCGTTAAGGAAATTTGAGCTGGGGGGAGGTTTTCAGGTTCAACCTTATCCTCGGTGGTAACTTCATATGCACTCTATTTTGCACCGGGTGCATGTTAGCGGAAGAAAAGTTGAATTATTTGCGAGGAAAC
The DNA here is from genome assembly GCA_001883825.1 of Emergomyces pasteurianus Ep9510. Taxonomy (NCBI): domain Eukaryota; kingdom Fungi; phylum Ascomycota; class Eurotiomycetes; order Onygenales; family Ajellomycetaceae; genus Emergomyces; species Emergomyces pasteurianus. The sequence goes on along the minus strand of LGRN01000196.1, from coordinate 39,895 downwards.
GCGGAGTGAACAGTTGCATACCTCTGACGTTTTATCATCCTTGCGGGGTAATGTTTCAATAGGTTTTATGCAGGCAACCCCTGGAGAGATGAAGTCATTCAAGTCATCCGCTGACAGAATCGCGCTCATGGCAGCAGCAGAGGGCCAGAAAAATGGTGCTGTGGTGGTTGCAAAGGCGCTGAACCAAATACGAAGCTCCTGGCCACTTAAACTATTATAGTGCTGTATGTACCAGCAGAAATAAAAAGATATACACCAAGCATAATACAAAATAAATCGATGTTGAGGCAAAAAAAAGTAAGAGAGGGATGGATGGATGAGTCCGCTGCTTAGTAAACCGATATCTCTGGCTGGCCCGAAAAGGTGGCAATATTATTGCACTAGACCGAATCCGGCCTCACCGCTTAGATAAGCTTATTTTTCTGCTGGCAGAATTTCTTATCGCTCTCACCGCTTGCGGAGGGTGTGGCTTAGTAAGGCTCCAATGCCAACACGGCTTCTGTTATCAAAACCGACAGTACTATTCCATCTTTATCAGGCACATCTATGCTCTGGGGGGAGAAGATTGAGTGCAGGATGCTACTAGCCTAAATTTCATTACTTTGCTATCCCAACTCTAAATCGGGATGGCTGATCCCCCGAACCGCAAATTGGTGCAAACCGTACTCAACCTCCACCCGGAGCGGAGAAGGGATCTAGAAAGCTCCCGCTCCCCGTATTTTGTCCGCTCCTCAAACGATGATACAATAGCCAGCGTTTCACAGAATGGTTCCCAGGACCGAATGGAGGACATAGAGTCGACTCCATCCACGTTGCAATCTCAGGAGTCATGTAGCACCATCACATCCACAGATTCCAACTATGAAAGCAATCTCGAGCGCAAACGCGCTATCCAGGCCCGTCGCAAAAACCTCTCCTACATAGCCGCTGAAACCACCACTTTACTTCCAAATATTCTCGCTACTGCACCCCATGCCCCTCCAAAAGGATACCTGTATGCGCCTCCAAACCCGTGTCGTCTCGCCCAACACTTCTGCCCAGGCTTCCCTCCTACCGCAATCCGCATCCACGACGCGGACAGCTTCGACACAGCCATTGGCCTAGCGGAATGCGCCAAGTATATTACCGTCCAGGACAAGAAGCCTGTATGTGTCCTGAACATGGCCAATGCACACAGTGCTGGTGGAGGTTGGAAACGCGGGGCTTTGGCGCAGGAAGAAGCGCTCTGTTATCGCAGCAGCCTCAGCTTTTCGCTAAAGCTGCGCTACTATCCGATTCCGGAGATGGGTGCAATTTATTCACCGACGGTACTGGTGATTCGAGCTAATATGAATGAAGGCGAGCATAAACTACTAGACTTATCGCAGCCGGACAAGCTACCAGTGGTCAGTGTGGTCAGCGTGGCAGCGCTCTGTGTGCCGGAAGTTAGGACAAGGGAGGTGCCAGGGCTGGGGATTAAGCAGGTTTATAAAGACCCTGCTGATCGGGAAATTATGAAGGAGAAGATGAGGGTGATTTTGCGGACTGCAGCGATTAATCAACATCGGCGATTGGTGCTGGGGGCTCTAGGTTGTGGAGCATTTGAGAATCCGAAAGAAGAGGTGGCAGATTGTTGGGGAGAGGTCTTTCGGGAACGTGAATTCGCCGGTGGGTGGTGGGAAAGTGTTATTTTTGCGGTTATGGATGATCGGGACGAGGGCAAAGATGGGGATGGCAATTTCGGCGTGTTCTATCGAAGGCTAAATGGCGTTCTCGTGTGAGATCAATATGCATCTAAATACCCTATTTTGTAGCAATGAACTGTCTGCGCATTCCTCTATTATAGACGTTCCTTTGTTATCGACGACTTTTGCTTTGACAATATAGGTATAAGGTTGATTTGAGATGTAGAGGGGAAACCAGTCGAACAAAAATATGGCTCATGAATAATGAATTAATAAAACAGGCTAACTAGTTAGATATTGCCTCACGTTGCTTAGTAACTCATTTGGAAAATAACAAAGAAAAAAATGGACAGCTGGAACCTTTAACTACTTTCTCGAACGTAATGATCTCCCATGCCTTGAAACGGGGGTTGTTTCCGTTTGAGAAGCTTTTTGCTCCTGGTGGTTTGCCTCCGTTTGGTCTTTTAACACTGGCCCAGCTCTGGGCTTACTCTGTGTAGCTTTTTTGGAGGTAGTCTCGTCTTTGCCGTTTTCCCTCTTTGCTGTAGTACCTTTCTTTTTTTTAGGCGGTGGTTCATCAACCTCCGTAGTCTCATCTCCCGCATCTTCCGCATCCCTCGCATCCCCGGCAACTGGGCCTGTCTTTTTCTGCACAGCTGGTACTACGGCACTGGTGCGACCTCCCACTGTAATGAAAACGATTTTGTCGCCATTAGGTAGCTTTTGCGAATGATTCTTCTTCCCCTTGCCCCATCGATGTTTGAACAGCCAGTTGGCGGGAAACAATTCCGAATCCCCCAGCAGATCAACCGACGTTGAGCATACGTAGTTGATTGAGGTGTGGAGTTGTTCGATCTGGGCCTCCGGGATGGTATTACAGTATTGCTCCGGGTGTATTTTGGCATGGTACAATACTTCGTCCCTGGTTAAACTCTTTGGTTAGCTCGCATATTCCCGGACAAGAAGTGTAAATAGAGTGAACGAACCCCATCCAATTGCCAAGGCCGCTGATATTGGCCTGATCGAGCAGTAATGCCTTTATAGGAACTCTCTTGCTCGCCAATTTCTTCTTGAACCAATCCAAGGTCAAGATGTCCTTGTCCAAAATGGGATCCGGCCCATTCTCCTTCAGCGGGCTATGTTTTCTAATATCGGCTCCAGGGCAATCTACCAACCGCACACGCGCAAGCCGTCGTGCATCCACAAATGCAGCTTCGGTTTTCGAGGCATCATCAACCTGGAGTATAAATTTCCAGAATTTCGGTGGCCAAGGCACGTCTCCATTCTCAGGTGCGGGGGCTCGATAATAATGTGTATCCACGTTTTTTAACTTCAACCAACCAGTCATGCCAAAATGCATTACAGGGTGAGGAGGCGATGACATTGTTATCCAGAAATATTTCCCTTGTTGTCCTGAACCCACAATTTTTTTCCCCTCCATTTGTTTCTTAAACTCCGCAGCTGTCGTTCCCGCTTTGCCAAAGACGATGGGGTCATCTTGGACAAGAACTTTGGAGATGGCTTTGCCCACAAGATGCCTGCGTATGAAGTCGACAATTCGCGCCACTTCAGCTAGCTCAGGCATGGTGGAAATAATGTATGACCAAAACTCAAGTGTATCGGGTGGTGGATGTCTGTATATACCAAATAGGAATTCGAATCGAAACGAGTGTGCCTTTTCTAGGTGTCAAGTCACATCAACCAGGGTGTGTATCTCAAGCCTCGTCGAGGTACAGCACTACTAATATGGCAACAAGCAACGGTTTAAATATCGTCCCAAAAAGTACAAAAAGCTGACTGGAGCTTTGTCCGGAAGCAACTGGTTGGAGATGGCGCAGTTAACCAGATGATATGAATAATATCAGGAATGGTGCGGCTGCTTGGTGCTCTGATCGTATTTACGTCTTGAAGGCAACCGCCGTGGCTGACTGGAAGCTAACGGGGGATTAGTCATCAAGAGCGTACTGAATTATTAGCAGCCTGGGGAGATCCAGATTGGCAAGGACTGAAATATTTTGGATCAGAGCATTTTCCCTGTGAACCCGAACTTCTGACCAAATTTGGTCTCCCTCTCTTCGAGAGGTCTATAATAGGTGGACGCGTCCCCAAAAAACACGCTGTCATGTGACCTGACGTATGGAACAAATTCATCTACAATTTCCTGAATGAAATATTTTTGCCTGCGGACAATCCATTCCCAGCTGTCCATATATTCAATATCTAACTTCACAAAACAAATATTAAATCAAAATACAAATTACAAAGCACATCCAATCTTATTACACGATTTTATTTTATTTTTATTTTTGGGTATAAAAACTTCTTTTGGGCTAGTTATTTTGAACGGAACCCAAGTTCCAAGATACTACTAGTACTGCTATCAAATGATATAATTGGTTTTAATATAGCTAGCTATCAAGACAGCTTCTCGTGCTGAATTGACCTCTCCAAACATTTTCATGCAGAGTTGGTTTTGGGCCAAGCTCTCCCCCTCAGACGACCGGCCATCGCCGCTGGCCAGACGGGAAATGTCACATTCCCCTTCTCAGCCGACTCTGACTCCGCAATTTTGTTTCAACGAGCGAGCACTTAGAGGTAATTACTGCATCCAGACACACAATTCCTCCAACAGCCAACCAGATGCATAAAAGTGAAAAAAAAATAAAAAATTACGTGAAACTAACTGGATATATCCTTTACCCGCATAACCCTAGACTTCCTCCGCATCTCGCGATCTACAATAGACGACTCCATCACGCAAAATCTAAATGCCCTCCTCACTCCAGCACAGAAAGGGTTTGACCCTTCCATGACAACTACTCGACAGACAGATTACAGAATCAAAGGCCAAATAGAGTCAGATAAATGCCGCTTGTTTCAGAATAACGTCCTCTTTCCCTCGTGGCAGAGCCGGTCCGATATCCTGAATTATTGCGCTGGAGTTGCGACGAGTCCCGACCCAGACGACCCAGATCTTCTGCTGCGCCAGGGAGAATCGGCAAAGGATAGAGAGAGAGTGGTTGATGAGCGTTTAGATCCGTATTCTGCCAGGTTTTTTCCGCGGGAAGCGAGGACCGAATCGCTTGCCATGTTGCTGAGGAATGAGCGGGGGGTTGAACGAATTATACGATCGAGGACATGGGGTTTGGTTACGGAACGGTGTGGAGGCGCATCTGTAAAATGGGAGGATGCATTGGATCACTGGCGGGAGGAACAGGATCGGAAACGATGACGGGGCGGCTCCCGCCTTAGGAGTTTTGTTCAGAGCAACGCAAATTCTCTAGCTTATTTGGCAGTGCCGATGCAGTACGATGCTAATGCTGCGTTGGATCTGGTGGGTGTTTGTCTCTAACGTGGAAATAAAAGGCGCTATAGATTCCCCTGCCTCTTTTTGTGATCTGAGTTGGGATACACAATGTATATGCAGAGTAAATGTAAATTATAACAATAATTATGAAGTTTCTCAATTTATTTATTTTTAATTCTTGATTGAAATGCAGACAACTGTCTATATCAGGGATTTGGACAGCTAGTGTATTTATCAGGAGGCGCCTCAAACTCTGAGCTCTGAATGTCACCAATTGGGTAGTTGTCCAAGTAGAGGAATCCGGCGTCTTGTTATCGTCAGCTGTGGTATGTACGATGCGTACGTGGTGGTGCCGAGTGTTTCCTTAAGTGAGGTTCATGATTGTAAAAGCTATGGGAAAATCATAGATTTTTAGCAGAGCAGTTCTCAATTAAACGACAATATATAACTTACATGGTACACTGGTTTCACTAAAATAATAATCGAATACTGCGTACATACGTAACTTGTACGGATTACTCCATAGTGGGTCTTCAACCAGTGCGATCTCATCAGACGAACCACCCCCGCGATTAGATTTAGATTGCCAATACTCAGTAATAGTACTGGCCGGTATTGAATTCACCCTAGAGAAAATCGTGTTTCTGTGGTTCCAGAGATCCGACAAGATTAGCTAAAAGGTAAGAATAGCTGCAAACAACCATTAGTCTAAGGGTTCTCAAAGGTAATCCATTCCTTCTGCCTCTCTGTAAGCTCTCCAATTAAAGTCTGTGTCCCGTCAAAACCTAATCAAGTTGCCCTTTCTGGGTCCCATATTCCTGAAATCATCGTGACAAAATAGTGCGATATGGATTGTGTTCAACCCATCCACAAAATTTTTCATCCTCATTTCAGTATATTTGATCCGGTTCCTTTTTCATATAAGGAATGTCTTCAAAGAGTATAGCTCTGGGTGGATATTCATCTTTGACAAAACTCCTCAAGGTCCATGCGGTAGACAATGTGTCGGATTAATATTTTCAATGGTTCCATAGAATTGAGGAGCAATTGTACATCCTCCAGCGTGCGTCAAGCGTCGACACGCTGTCGATTCGCGGATAAAGATATTTTGTTTCACAGATTTTTGAATCCCATGGCTTTTGGGGTATTGACCGTGGTGCTGTCGAAAGCGTCAAGCAGAAAATACATCAGCATGAGAGCTTTCACGTCGCGGACAGGTCTCGCCTCGGATAGCCAGCAAGAATTAGCACCCTGCGATAGTCCTGTTTCACGAGCCGCTCCTTGAAGATGATCTCAGTTACATCGACATCTGTAAACTCCATTGCGAGGATTTGGAATATCGATCAAGATAGAGTAGCAGCTTTGTCGTACAATGAATAGTACTAAATCGACATGGACGTCATCCAGCGGGGTATCTAGCCCCTTTCTTTTATGCGCTAGTTCTATTCAGGACCAACGCATTCATACCTACAACTTGCTGCTCACATTTTGATTATCAATTTATCTTGTGGTAAAAAATAATTAGTCAGTTACGTTTATACTTAACTAGTTAACTAGTTATAGTTATACTCTTAAGAAATTGGAAGCAGTCTGCTGCATGAACTTCATTAACTACTAACCTAGTACGGAGTAGTCCGTATCAAAACACTGTTTGAGACATTCGTCACCATGGTCTGCCGGCGTATCAATCAGACCAATCTGCTTGGCATCACTACCTATGGATACCTTCCCATGGCTAGCTGCTACTCTTTAATCAGCAAGTTTTTACACCTCCCGCAGATACATGGTCCAGTTTCAGTATAGTTTTATTTAAGACTGAAAACTGTCATACCATTCATTGAAATCAAAGACTTCAGATTAAAATATATATGATTGAATGCTACTCAAAAATCTATAGCATCCGCATATCATTCTTTCAACAAACTGTGGCTGATTGTTCTAAGTATTGTCTGAACCTACTGGGTTATCGCAAGAACCCCTTTCAGATCTCAAAGTTCTTGAAACTGGGCCAGAGATATGGCTAACTACTCTAGCCACGCTTACCCAGTACAATAATATGGGAAGCCCATCAAGGCACTAATTAGTGGCGGCAGGATACGCCCAAAGATTGCTCAACACGTGTCTAGCACAAAGATGTATAGGACGATGAAGTTTCTTCTATGGCAAAAATCATCTAACACCCTGAGCTGAATAGCCCACACGGCATGGGATATTCCAGCCCTATGTTGATGAATTGTTCTCTGGGAATATGTATGAATATATCGAGACAATCCTCAGAGGCAGACGAGCCTTCAGGAACGGCAGTGGCGAATTCGTCCTAGTGGCGTTCGTTCTTCAAACGAAACGAGGGGCAAAAGAGATGTATGACGCGAAGGTATTTACCCAGTCGGGGCATTGGGAGCTGCATGAAAGTCTACCAGGTTGTCACACTTACGAAAATGCATCTCCCCAATGGCAGGCAGCTGCGGGAATCCGATCCCGCAACACCCAATAGCATTGATAGGTCGGTTGCAGCAAACCCAGGCTTGCAGTTAACTACCTAGTATCCTATCCATGGTTCTAGGTTCGATCGAACTGATGTCATATAGAACCTTTGCAGAAGTTGGCCCGGAATTGACTGTAGGAGGGACGATCTTCAGCATTTATCTTAGCTGGTTGCATTGGTCGAGCTGCAATTGGGCCTACTACAACAAATTGTGGTCATATATATTGGGATGGGCGTATGAATCAGTGGTAAGGTTTGAAGCGGCTCGTGTGTCCCAACATTTGGCCAGCGCTTGCTGTGAACTAATTGTGTGGTTGTTACATTATTTTTAGGAAAATCTGCATGGCTGTAAGCCCCTGACGACATCATCCATGTGACGCTATATAATATTCCTCTACTATCGCCTAATACTAAGCGAAATCCAGCAGCTGAATTTACAAATGTGTTATTCGGGTTCCAATCAAGAAGTACAGAACTATCGATTGATGCTCAAGCATGCTGCTGGTTTGTGATCTGTGGAAACTATTAGCTTACCAGGATTGCCAGGTCCCACCTCCAAGGCCCTCCAACGGCTACCCCGCACCTCCATGACAGTTCCAAACCATTCCGCTGTGTGAAGACAAGGTCCGACGAATCTTCAGGTAATATCATGTGAATAGGTATCACACCTGGTCGGAAGGTCAAAAATAGAAAGACGGCGGGATGATTATTTTCGGCGGCCACTTAGCACCCTAACCTAAAGGGGTTTCGCTTTCACCTTTTTAGAGTTCCAATGCGTTCAAACAAAGTAAAGGAAAAAGTCAAAGGGGAAAAATGTGAGCTGGACCAAAAAACTCTGACTTTAAAATGAAGAAACAGGTACGTCTTTCGAAGATTTCCGCTCGAAATCAATGCAGTTGAAAATGAAGGGTAAAACCAGCTCGACCAACCCCATATGAGCATTGAATGATGGTCTTTTGGCAGGCTTCAACACTGCCTCAAAGACACGCATCGAAATATTCTCATGTGCATTAGGGGGCATGTCTGTACATGTGAAATTGGTCATTAATCACAATTGGTTGTTTTCGCTGGTCAATGCGGGGTATGCATCTTACCACTCCGCACCACTGCAAGGGTAGTAGTTGCTGCTATTGCTCCATCGAGATCCAAGCTACATGATTCGGGGCGATCCGCGACATGTGAGGCGGTGGTTCTAACTGCTCTTTGACATCAAACAAACCTCAAAGCTTGGGATACAAACTTCCTGGGTGGGCTTTCGACAGAAATACTCCGTACACCATCAGATTTGCGATTGGTTGAAACTTGCTTTGTCTGAGAGACAGCGGTCCACAGTCACAACCTGCGAATTTACAACGATGCTTAAATTTTGTTTGGCTCCCAGGAAACCTTTTCCTGCATTGGGCGACCAAAGAGGAGTGCATACTTAGTAGTTTTATTACATCACCACGACAGACCCTGGCTGCCGCGTATTTCTATTTGATCCGCTCTATTAGCGCGGAGCTTTGGGGCTTGCTGCATCGCTTGGAAGATACTAGTAGGACAGCTTCGAAAGATTTTTAAGGAGAAAACATAACACTGGAAACGCGAATGTCGTCTTGTGTGAGGAAGGATTGCTTGCATCATATCATGCATTCTTTCAAGCGCATCCCCCGTCCCATACGTATCTGTAAACTTGAGAATGCCAATGATTGTGTTGGGGGAACGGTCACTACTAGTTAATAATGCAACTAAAGAGTAGTACCCAGGCCCCTAGCTGGCGGCTCGAGCTTTCTCGCCGGCATCTCCCACCTACCTTTAGTACTATTATTTAACAACACGCAACAAATAAAAGACATGAAAGAAATCAATCATGCGAGCGCGCCACGCCAGAAAATTGCAGTCATATTAGCAATTATTGATAAGCCAGACTCCAGCAGATATCCGTACATGCTCGCTAGAAAAAACTCATCAGCGACTCAGCCCCACCAATGCGGGTAACTAGTAATTACTCATTTGTTTGTTGTTCTTCTGCAGCTCCGTAACCAAGGTCAGTGTTTCAATTAATTGCTCAAAGAAAAATACTCCATTCCGATTGCACACATGAATGCTTTCCAAGTACTTCAATCAGCTGTAACGGCAAGTGTCAAGGGCTCTCTACAATAATGCATGTCGGCTATCCTTGCTTGAGCACACATTCCATGAAGTGATTGCAGAATGTTTTCCGCCAGTCAGAATGCTACTTTTATGCGGCAGCCTGGGCATTGAAAACAACCCGGACAGTTATTATTTTGATGATGTCCTGACGTGGTTCGATCCACGAGGGCGAGAATTGGAATGCGCTCCAAGACCCTCAAGCTCCTGAGCCTTCTGCGACCATACGGGCATTATGTAGAAGAAGCTGGTGTTTCTCAATCCTGCCAGAGTTCAATCAGCACCATCGTTTCCTGTCGAATTTATCATTGTCTTACGGAGTACGGAGTACGAAGAATGAGAATGACAGGTCACATGGATCCCTGTGCTCACCTCCCTACGTACTAGCAGAACCCAAGGCAAAAGTTTTAGTGTGGGGTTGACTTATTGCTGGACAGGAAGGGTGGAAGAGCACACTCTCATGGACATGCACCAAAATACCCGTCCCTATACTACTAGTTACTTTGTACTGCATCGTATCTAGGCATGCATATTGTGGCATTGTTGCTTGCTCGCATACGGACTTCGAGGACGGAGTAATACTGTTTTGGGTGTTCTTCCTTCAGGGAGGCGATAGAGGAAATACGCTGCAAATAGCGCACGCTCGACATTTCGGTTCTATCTTGAATGGGATCTGGCCCTATCCTCAAACCAGCACTAGTGCACCCTGCAAAAGCAAAGAGAAGGAAAAAGAAAAGAGAAAAAAGGAAGAAAAAAAGCAATGAAGAAGAGCAGTCACCTGGCCTGAAACTCTAGCCAACCAATGCCAAAAATGATGGCTCCATAAGTTGCTCTTTGATTGGCGATGGCTGGCCTTTTGCTCAGGTTGGGAAGGGAAGATTTTCTCCTTTCAAACCTGCAGTCTTACGACAGTCCACATGTCCAAAAGAATGCCCATGTTGTTTGCTACAGGTCTCGGCTGGCAGCGCTTAACATCATCTTTATCATCTTTATCATCTTTATCATCTTTATCATATTTCATATTATTCTGATATTATTCTGCAACTTTACCTTTCATGCCCGACGTTCACATCAGCAGGATAACATCCTTTCTTCGCATGCCATTTCTGCTGCGTGCTTACAATTGTTTAGTTATTCCTCACCGTGCCTTGGGTAATTCGATTGCAGCTACGGAGTATGGAGTACACCTTGATTAGACCCCTGGGCCCTTTTCCTCTGATCAACTGCTGCGTAGCCATCTGGGAACACGCCTCCGGCTACGCAGTCCGCCTAGCCGCACCGCTCATCTGCTATGCTTCCAAATCTAGAAACAGCGGGGATTGACTTCCAATCAGGCGCAAAGCCCCCAGTAGTTCGACTTAACATGCTGATTTCAACATTTTCATAATTCTCTGCTCCTGTTACAGTATTGATTCGCCTTGGACGCACGCTATAACTTAATTATTAAACCTGGCGTCAATCATGGAGCGCCTTCAGGTTCTTACCCCTTGAACGAGTGAGCTTAAATACCAAGCTATCCCTCCTCAAAGCTCGCTGACCGTGCCGCTAATATGAATATAAATCGTCTTGTGCCCCTGAAATCCCCTCTTCCCAGTGCTTTTTCAGGATTCGTCCTTTTGGTTCCTTCATTCCCCAAATTTTTCTAGTTGAACCTTAGCCCCTTTCGCTCGTGTGATTCTGTGCTCGTTCTAACGCCGTCGTGGCTTTTGAAACTTCAGCCAGCCTATCAGTTCCCCACTCGGGTCCAAGCCAGTCCCAGAACCGTGACGGCGGGCCCAAAAGTAGCCTTTTAAAGTCTCAAATTATCGACTTGGCTTGATACTTCCCCACATTCCCCCGGCTCCTTCGGCGCCCCTTGGTTTTTTGGCATATACGCAGTATAGATTCGCTTATCCTCATCGTTGGGTGAAACAAAACGGCGAACCAAACATATATATAATTCTTTGCACCCCATAATTCCCGTGTGACCAAGATCTATCATCATAATTTCTTCCCATTTGCAGCACAAAGCGATTCTCTTTGACTTCTGCTTATTGATTTCTTCCATGACCGTGTCGTTGCGCAATTCTGCTAATCACCATTCTTAATATTTCCTGATCCACCAGTCACTGACCTCCATTCTGGGACATTGAAAGCAAAGTCAATTTCCACAAAAAGACTTCAGTGAACAGGGAAATATCTCTGCAGACCTATTCACTGTAACAATAGACTTTTCGACCCACTTCTAGTCACAACTTAAACCCAATATTCTTTGACCATACCGCCAACATGTTGTCTGCACAAGATACAAACCGGCGTGTCTATATGCACCCTACAACAACTCCTAGTATATCCCTTAACCCACAACATACCCCTATCTCACGATGCAACACTATCTCAAAGATGCAATATGAAGGACAGCAAAGCACCACAGAGCAGGCCACAAGACTTCAAAACCAGGATTTACAGCACATCTGGATTGTTACCGGTCCTGCAGGCTGCGGTAAAACGACTGTTGCCAAAAATTTAAGTAAAAAGTTGCAAGTGGAATATATTGAAGGTGACGATGTACGTACAACCTCAACTCACTCCCCTCGCCCACATCTGCCTCTGCAGAAAATAATTCAGGATCTTGAGAGAAATGGCTCTTGAAAAGCTGACGACAAATATAAAGTATCATCCTGAAAGCAACAAACAGAAGATGAGAAACAACATCCCGCTGCAAGACGGGGACCGCTGGGACTGGTTAATCGCACTGCGCGATGCTGCTGTAGAGTCTCTCCAAACACGCCCTGCTGTGGTGGTGACATGTTCTGCTTTGAAGAAGAAGTATCGTGATGTCATGCGAGTTGCAGCGTATAACCACCCTATGGTTCATATCCACTTCATTTACCTAGATGCCGAAGAAGACGTTCTTGTCCAGCGGGTTACGGCGCGGAAGGATCACTATATGCCCCCTACGATGGTCCATTCGCAGTTCCAAGCCCTGGAAAAACCTTTTCCGGGTTCAGAAAGGGATGCGATAACCGTGTCGTGTGACGCACGGCCAAATGTGGTGCAGGATCGTGTGAATTGCGCAGTAGACCGAATCATGGAGGAATATAAGTGAAGTTTTTTGATTGAGATCATTGCGAAAAAGCTCGCGGGCGTCAGGGGGCCGAAAGCGGGAACTTGGAATTGAGTGGGCGCTTCTTCAAACTAAATACAAGTGGCGCAACAAGGTGTTGGGATTTCTTCTCAGCATGTTTAGGGATCTTGACCCATTTTTGCCGTCACTCTACCCGACTGCTATTAACCCTATTATTCCGTTGGAGGACTTGTACCAGTTGATTATGGCCCCCTCACCCGCGGAAGGGAAAGGGAAACTTTCTGCTGGGACTATGATATATTAAGCTCTCAGCTTTTGAGGACTGAAGGAGCCTAAAGGACGCTTCATACGCCATCAATCCAACTAGTCGAGGTCATCATGATACACGCGGACATTAAGCCTCCCCGAAAATAACGCACGGCAGATTATTTTTATATTTCCTTCATATTCACCTTTTCCCATTTCCCGGTCTTATCCCAGGGTTCTGTTCACACTGTATTCAGTTCAGTGTTTGTGGTTGTATCAAACATATCTATTGTAGGCTCAGTTTCATATCCCCTTTCTCTCATTCACTTCAAGTTCTCTTCAGCATCATGTCTACATAGTTGTTTTGCGAGGCGTGTTTTGGCATATTCAACGTACTAAAGGTAAATTTCTATCCTAACAAGAAGGAAAGATGGGTCTATTTTGGCGCAGAAAGATCTTTGGTAGAACAGTGGGAAATTATCCTGATCTTCTTTTTTTTTTTTTTTTTTTTTGTACTTTTCTGGTTCTTTGCTCAAGGCTTTTGTCGTTTTCCTACTATTTTTGTTCTATCCTGTTTATTTTTAATTAAAGACTTGAAGATAAACTCATCTGCAAGAAGGCCGTTTAGCATGTCATGCTTCAAGGTGGTTCTCAATTTCGTACACTTTGGTACGTTCCTCCTTACTACAGACTCTCTACCAACACTAGATAAATCTTAGAAATGTTTATTTAACAGAATTGGTTCTATAAGTTTTCAAGCTACCTAGCAAACTAGCATCTATGCGATAAATATTTTAATAGAAACGTCTGGTGAGGGTCTTTTCTCTCCCGTTTATTGGCTACGACTTATATACATACGAGCAAAAAAGTACATAGGTGAACGCCCATTTGTTGCTCTCTTTCATTTATTTATATATTGACCTTCACTGCGAGCAAATATTGCTACCTGATATAATTGGGGAACAGGTGCACGTTCGTACACGACAGAATGCAGATCAATTTCAAGTCGTTCAAGAGGCCATGTTGCATGCTTCCTATACACAAAATATTGCCATGGTATATCCAGAGGGCAGTGAAAGCCAAAGGAGGGGGAACGCAACGGCAGGTGGAAGATAAATACATAAATAAATAAAAGGCCACCCACTTTCCTTTCTAAGATAACACAAGAATATGCTCATGATAATCAGTCTTATATATATATCGAAAAACGTCTTATCTGAGCGCCAACATCATCGACTCCGGCTCCTCCAGGTACAACCTAACCTTCTCCGCCATCCTCGCCATCGTCGCCCCATCTATAACTCTATGATCCGCGCTCCAGCTAAAATTCACTTTCTCGCCCTTGACGACGTTGCCAGCCTCGTCAAAGATGGGAACAGTTTTCGCTCTTCCGACGCCAAGAATGGCGACCTCATTGGGCACAATCACCGGGCCAACGTAGGTGCCTCCAATATTACCAATGTTGGACACTGTGATGGTTCCACCGCTCAGGTCTGCAGGGGTCAATTTGCCAGCACGGGCCACTTCGCTAAGGCGGATGAGCTCCGTAGCGATGTCAAGGATGGAGCGGGCTTGGACGTTTTTGATATTGGGCACCAGAAGACCAGTTGGGGTGTCCATGGCCACGCCAATGTTGTGGTTTGAGCGCATGACTAAAGCAGGTTTGTTGGGGTTCGTGGTTGCGTCCACTCTGGCGTTTAGGATGGGGTAGGCGTTAAGGGAGAGAGAGACGGCTTTGATGATGAAGGGGAGGTACGAGAGTTTTAGGGGCTGGGTAGGATGTGTTGCGAGTTTCTTGCGAATGGAGGAGAGGGACCTGATGTTGAGTTCATCGGCGTAGAGGAAGTGAGGAATGGCCAAAGATCGGGTCATGGTCTTGAACATTTGGGATTGAATTGGAGTTAATGGGGTGGTGGTTTCTACTTGCGGGGTGCTAATGCCCATTGCAGGTTGTGTAGGCTGATATACAGATGGCGCTGCTGGGGCAGGCGCAGCGTCTCGCTCCGCGACATATCGCAGGACGTCTTCCTTCATCACTCTTCCATCTTTGCCAGTTCCAGATACGTTTAGAATGTCCACATTCAGCTCCTTTAGCATTCCGCGGACAGCGGGGGTTGCAAGAGAAGCAAATTTAGATTGGGGAGGTGTCGTTTGGGTAGCAGGTACTGGTGTTGCTTCGGCAGCCGCTGATACCCCAGGGGTTTCTTCAGCCACCTGATCTGGCGGGGGGGTTGTTGGCTCGTTAGCTGGTGGAGGGGGCGCGTTTTCATCGGGATATTTTGATTCGTCCACATCGATATCACATAAAGCCTTTAATCATATTAGCTAACCTGTGTGTGCTGACTTCATTCGTTTGAGGTTTCCATACCATTCCTGTGGGCACAGTGTCATCGGCTTGGAAATGCAACTTCTTTATGACCCCTTCGTATCTCGACGTTATCTCCAAAAATTTGTTAGCATTTATCGGCTACTAGCTCTAAACTGGCGTCAAGCTAGGAATACATACATCGTCGACCGCTTTGTCGGATTGATATTGGCATAATGGCTTCCATTCTTCAATCCTCGCCCCCTCCTGCACGTACCATTGTATGATCTGGATCTCGGTGATACCTGTTATGAGCCGTACGTTAGCACACGGTGCCTTCTTCAGCTTTCAAAATGCAGTAATAGGTTCATATATCAAAGGAAATTACCGTACCTTCACCGACATCTTTCAGAAGCTGAGATCTGATTGCGTATGACGCGGAGGAAACGTGAAATCTCCGGTAGTGAGAATAGCTGGGGGTGCGAGAAATGGCTGGCGCGAAGAGAGCTGGCGAGCCATTTGAGAGCAGAGCTTGGGCAAAAGGCCCTCTGCAGCGTAGAGGCATCATATCTCTGGTTGTGTATAGGAAGAAAAAAATCAATTGAGAGGACGCTGCCCTCTAGCAGTGGGAGAAGCCTCTATACTCCGTACATTTCAAATGTTCGCCGAGTCTTCGGCTTGTGGATGATAGCGGCCGATAGTAACCGTGAATGCCAGGGTCACGTGGAGCTGGCCTGCTGCCGGGTAGGTAAATACTCCGTATTATTAACCGCCTATTGTAATACTCGCAGTGGTCTCCACAAACTGCTAGCTCCCAAAGGCTTGGCATCCACTGGCCTCTCCTTCCGCTCCACCCCCCAAAACTGCTTTGCGCGACCGCTCCACACTCCCACGAGTGCAACCTCCTTGCGTGACCCAGGTCATCGAAGGACAGAAGAATTACGAATTCTTGAAAATTGCCTCAATCTCGACAAAAATGATCCTACCAGACCCCACCTCTACCTGCGCGGGCAAAGAACCCCAGCGATCTTCTTTTGGATGAAGATGGCCTGGAAAATCCCGACTTTAACAGTAGGCATAAGGACTGGGATGGCCAAAACTATGCACACAAGATGATCGCTTTTTAGGGGTTTCAACGGCCGATATCCTGTAGGAAAATGAAAGGCAAACATGGCTTCAAGTCAACGCTGAGTGGGCTCATTCATCAGCCCAAGTCAATTTAGTAAATGCGTCAATTGGAAGCAACAGAAGCTGGTAAAGAATTTGATGTTGGTTCTTCAGCTTTAGCTATCGTTAAGGTAGTTGATTAACCGAAAAATTTTATTAGAACAATTGACTAAAAAGAGTGGAAATCAGGCGCCATGGACTGCTGACTACCTCCAACCCTTCTGTGAGGGGCTATAGCAACTCCAAATTAAGGACTGACACCGCAACCAGGGGATTATGGCGCCCTCGCTGTATAACTTTAGCAATGGATACTCAGCGCTGCCCAAGCCGCCGGACGGGGGAAGCGAAGAGTGGGTAGAGGGGAGGTAGGGGGGAGGTAGGGGGGGAAGGGGCGTGATAAACTACTACGTAATGCTCATGGAAATATGTTTGTCAAGTATCAATGTGTGCAAAATGATCAGTTTCACTGATATGCCTGTTTCATTTACGGCAGCGGAAGGCTACAGAGAAGCTCTGTGGCTACATTTTATACTAGATCACCAGGGGCATTTAACGCTTTCTAAGTGGCGGAGGGTTCTGATGCGGTATCGCTGAGAACAAGGGATTGTAATGGGTTGATTTCGGCTGATCTGTTCGTCAACTGTCATTCGGCCGTTCAATTGAGTAGTAGTTTTATTGAATTTTATTGATAGGTTCTGTCAGTCTCTATGGAGTGCTAATTATTTCACCATTCTTGGGTGGTGAAATGTTACTAAGTCAGGGTTGATGTACGAGCTAGGTCTAATCGGGACTAGCACTAGTGCGCGGGCAGCTCTACTGTACATCTCCGGGTAGGTTTGATAGCAGGCTTCATCGCAACAAAATTGTATCCATATGCCATTCCCCCGGAGCGGCTCCAAGACAGGGAGAGATATTACCAGCCTGCAATTGACTATTGATTTTATAGATAGTTACGAATGCTAGCTTCTGACATATAAACTTCTGACACGACTTCCAAACCCAAACCATCCTTCGTCCGACGTCATGTCGTCTTTCTTCTTTTCCACCCCCGTCGATATAGACGTCGTCCTGGAGGATAGCGATGAGCGAGAAACTGTCGATATCAAGCTGGATAAAAACAGGAAGGAGAAGGCGCCATTGTATATGGATGGTGAATCTGTGAAAGGAGCCGTAACAGTGCGGCCTAAAGATGGGAAGCGATTAGAGCATACAGGCATCAAAGTTCAGTTCATCGGAACAATTGGTACGGATAGAGAAATGCGCCCGCCCTCCATCATTTGATATCTGTTAAATTCAAACTTTACCTTATTAATTAATGGACGTAATGTAAATGGGACTTGTTTAGAGATGTTTTTCGATCGAGGTAATCACTACGAGTTCCTCTCCCTTGGCCAAGAGCTGGCCGCGCCTGGAGAATTACAACACCCGCAGACCTTCCCTTTCAATTTCAAAAACGTCGAAAAACAATACGAATCTTACAACGGTATCAATGTTAAGCTGCGATATTTTGTCCGGGTGACGGTTTCGCGGCGGATAGCGGATGTTGTGCGGGAGAAGGATATCTGGGTATATTCGTACCGTATGCCTCCGGAAACAAACAGCCCTATCAAAATGGACGTGGGGATTGAAGATTGTTTGCATATCGAATTTGAGTATTCGAAGTCAAAATATCATCTCAAAGATGTCATTGTGGGGAGAATATACTTCTTGCTTGTGAGACTGAAAATAAAGCACATGGAATTGTCGATTATTCGTCGCGAAACGACCGGATCACCGCCGAATCAGTACAATGAAAGCGAGACACTGGTGCGGTTTGAGGTAATGTTGAATTTTATTTTATAAATATCCAGAATTTACACTAGCTAGGGACCCAGGACGAACATTGGTGATGCTGTGACCCAGGCTAATAAATACCTCGTGCTTTTAGATTATGGACGGTTCCCCATCCAGAGGTATGTTAGATAATCTTGCTGCCCTGGAAATATATTTCACAAATACCCGCTTTTGGTTGTTGAATGGTCCTGCATGCTGTATAGATTGAGCTGAGAATTATTATTGCCCTACGAGTAGGAGAAACGATACCCATTCGATTGTTCCTAGGCGGCTTCGATTTGACCCCAACATTCCGCGATGTGAATAAAAAGTATTCGACGCGATACTATCTAAGTTTGGTTCTTATCGATGAAGGTAAGTTTTGAGATACAACCAAGGGGTATAGTATCTGGATCAGCTTGCTAACAACAGGTTTTTCTAGATGCCCGTCGATATTTCAAACAATCCGAAATCGTTCTCTACCGCCAAGCGCCTGAAATCGGATTGACCCCTGAAGTTGCACAGCAACAAATTGCTCAGCAGAAACAGCTCCAAGGTGAACCTACTACCTCAGCGGGTCCGACAAAGGACATGCAGACAGCATCGTTTGGAAAGCAGCAAGTCGCGGCTCAGGTATAGCTGAAGAGTGGATTGAAACGAGGATGAAACGGGCACAGGGATTTGTTAGATAGGACTCAGTAGTGACATGATTGCTCGGCGCTATTTGGCCTTTCTTTGTTTTCTTTTTCTTTTCTTTTTCTTTTTCTTTCTTTTTGTGGAGAATCACATCGTGTATCATGAATTATTACACCCATGATGGTTGGCTTTTATTATCATACCGTATCTTTATCCATATATGTAAGTATTGCAACGGAGGAGCATTGAAATGTCGTCCTTATTGCACCTCCTTTGGGTGGCCATGCATTAGCACGCAGTTGTAGTTGCAGCCAATATCTCCTACACAGCAATCCACTGCCGTTTGGTCAATCTCTATATGAAACGGAATAAGTCGGCCATGCAAGGCAGGCAGTACAGCGATTATTAGATATCTCAATGGAATTTCATTCCTCCTGCCCATGAAGAACAACGCGAGAAAATATGACGTGAAAAGCAGCAAAAGCCAACACGATGCTACGACACGGAATTGATCATAGGAAAGAAATAGAACACTAATGGATTCAGTAAAAACTGACATAGCACCCTCGTTTGAATCAATCAGTCACCTTCATCCACATCTTGGTCACTATGTTCATCTCCAGAAACTCTCACCAACACTTTCCGCAGTGCGTCCAAAACATTACTATTCTCCTTGTCCTTCCCGGCAACGCCCGTTGCCCTCACTACAAGCGGATACACCCATCCGAGATGTTTTTTGAGCATCGCTGAATTACCACAACCCTTTGAAACCCCTCGTAGAGGCACAACAGGCCCCGCATCAGGGATCGCGGCAGGCTCACTTCTCAGCTCGACGAGCCGGCGGAGCAGATATAACAATTCTTTTCGTGCCGGGGTCGGTTGGGGCATGAGTCCGCGAAGCGGTTGGTCTGCAATGTATGATTTAAGAGATACCGCGCAACGGAGGATTAGATATGGGGATACGGATTTTGCAAGGGAGATATATGAGTTTGTCGTGTCATGGGGTGTGATTGTAGTCGGCGATGCCAAAACCGGTGGTTTGTGAGAAGAGGAATCGCTCGAGCGCCTTGTTGCAAGGTCGAATAACTTGTTGACCAATACATATGCCATTCTTGACCGGAGCGTTGGAGGCAAGTTGTATGTGCGTCCCATACGGATTTTATACAAATCTCGCAGCGGCTCTTTGTCGAGAGTTCCACGGGGTAGATCCGAATGTTGGGGTGGGTGGACAAAGGACGAGTTGAAAAGCGCACAGGCGAAGTCTCGTCGTGTTTTATCGGGGATCAGAGGCGACCCCAGTGATGGTATTACTATATTACAGAGGTGGGAGAAAGCTGCGATGTCGAAGTCTTCGTCTTCGTAGACTGCGCCGGGAGGAATGTTTAATTTCTTAAAGTCGTGAGCAGAAACGATCCCTCTGGAAATGTCGACGACGCAGTTCCAGAATCTGACAAGCTCTTCAGTGTTAGAATTGGCATGTTGTTTCTCAACGTACGGAACGGCAACATTGAGAATATCGAGCGAAACGGTCGTTCCCACCCGCCAGAGGGCAGGATCGCGGTCCGTTCCGTTATAATTATACTTATGAGCTATTTGGTTGGATAGGTGCTCAAGCGCTCTCGTCAAAGTACCGTCGGAGAATATATCAATGAGAATCCCGTGTTCTGCGATATACCAACCAAGTAGTCGCATTGCGGACTTTGAGAATGCTACGAATGTTGGCTTTCGTTTATCTTGAGCTGGTGTCCATTTCGTTAACGCACAGTCAGAAAATTCCGCAAGGCAAGTAACAAGTGCTGGTTGAGAAGAAGCTCTCTCCAAACATATTGTCTTCAAGCATTCCATCGCAACCACTTGCAGCTCTGATTGGTGGTCGACATCCGGAGAGTAGCGCGAGGATACTGACCACCAAACAGAGATCTGTATATTCTCGAGCACTTCGAAAATATGTGTTTCCGTCAAGGTGCCTTTCAGGAGTCGGTATAATTGTTTGAAGGATTTAAGATAGGCCAGGAGTGCATTCTGATTTTGCACATCTAGGTTTGGCTGTCCATCTCGGCTAATAGGATGGCCGTTAACCCACACAGTCCATGCGGAGTGCAACGATTCAACACCGATATCTTCAGAACTCTGTATTCGTGAAAGGATTTCTGAAAAGCTCGAAAAGACAGATTCGTCTAACTCAAGGAGTTTAATTTTAATCAGAGCATCTAAGTAATCAAGTAGTCGCTTCCATGATTGAGCAAAATCCTTATACTGTAGGATGGTATCGAAGTACCCGGCGACTAAATTAGACAAGCCTTTGGTCAGAATCACAGCTGTTTCTACCCATGTCTTCAACTCGTTCGAGCCAGGGGGCTCAGGGGTCTGCGATGCTGTCGAAACTGCTTTTTGTACCGACTCTGTCATGACAAATAGAACCTTATTCAAACACAAATGCCATGCCTTTGGTTGAAGCTGTTGGCCATATGCATCAAATATGCGTAGTGCGGTGTGGATTGCAGCATTTCTAATTTCTGAGCGGCTATCTGTGCTTAAATCGACAATTCGTAGGAGAAGAAGTAGCCATAATGAGTTTCTCGAAATCAGGAGATCGGAGCTTTTAGCCAATGTGGTCAACATCTCCTCACTAGATGAAACTTCCATATGGCTTTCGATGGAGAACTTGTCGATTTGACTCCGAAGGAAGTCAGAAAGGTTCCAAAACGAGGTTGTGGAGGTAAGAGAGATGTTGAAATCCTCCATTTGTGATGCGAAGTTCGAAAATGATCTCACTAGCTCTAGTAGGCAAGGGGATGGTAGCAAAGCAAGAAAATCGGAAGCAACAAGCTGCAGTGAGCTGTAAGCTGTTCTGACGAGCCTTGCGGACTTCACGCTTAAATTTCCCTTAGTCTCGTGAGAATTATCAAGCGGAGTGGATTCGTTCCCATTCTCTGCCATTGGTTTGGGTTCATCAAATACACTTGAGATCAAATCAAAAACCAAGTCCCATCCTGCAACCAACGATTCCCCACACTCTTCGAGAATAGATTTTAGAGTGTCGAGCGCAATTTCATGGACTTCAAAATCAGATGCACGCTGAGAGAACTGTGAGCTTTGACCAGAGTCATATAAAGTCAAAATTTGAGTTTTCAAGGCACACAATCCGCGAAGTTGAACCTGGTTGCGTTTGGCAGGATCGTTAAAATTTCCCAGCTTTATAGAGTGGAACACAACGTTGTCTAGAACATGGCTGGCATTGGAACGTAAAAACTGGTTAACTTGGGAATTTTTAGTGATCGAGACGAGATCTTCAACTAGAGTGTGCCAAATTCCTTCCTCGTCATCAGGGAGAGCAAGTCGTTCAATATTAGCTTTCGCCAAATCATTTACTTTGGCTAAGACAAATTTCAAGTCGTCATCCTGTATTCTCGACTTTCCAAGGGCAATAGATATAGTGCGTTTGTTTTGGTGTATCCGCCCCAGTGATTTAGAAGGCGGAATAGATTTTGGTGATGTTGGATGCTCTTCAAACATATTATCAGGTATACCCTTATCAGTCTTTTCAGATAGGCGTAAAAGAGCAGTCAAAATGTCCTTGAACGAAGTATTAGGGTATTCCCCAGTGCTCTCAAACATTTTAGTCGCGGCTGCTTCAACAGCCACGATTTCGGTCCCAAGGCCGGCTTTGGAAGGCTCTGGTGATGGTGGTGCATTCATGTCGCTAATTTGATTTGCAGATGTAGGTTTTGGGGTCGAGACGGTCGACACGCTGATTATTAGCTCCGCATGCTGGAGCGTTTCGAGAATTATTGACCATGCCGGTTGATCCAAAGTAGGGCCTAGCGCAATTCCAAGGTTCAGTAAAGCTCGTAGACACAATAAATTACGAGTGCTAAGAGTGGTAGCACTACTGTCAGTTGGGGAAGACAGGAAGTCGGTCGACATTGGGGATTTCGGGATGGATGATTCGGTAACGAGGCCATTCTGGGGCTCTGTACCGGAAGAATTGAGTGGCACGTTGAAGCTAACTACGTCGGCTGGAACAGCAGCCTTCCCAAGCGTGGTGAGAAATGCATCTCGTGGCGTAGATAATCTCAGTAACCCAGCAACATGGGTTAATTTCTGGAAAGATCGGACTAGATTGTGGTAGAATTCCCGGTCTAACGCGGCATAGAGAAATGTGGAACATGTGGCAAGAATGGCAGGCCAGCAAGTGTCAATCATGCTTGCGATAGCGTTGATGTCATTGATCTGAGGGTGTGATTTTAAGTCCAGCGGGTTTAGCGGAATAGATGATTTCTTCAGGGCAGCGCCAGAGTTTTTCCTCTGAAGCTCAGATCCATCGCCCTCTTTACTCGAGATGGAGGCTCTATGTTTCCGCTTGCTTTTGGATTCTGAAACGGTCAAGGGAAGGATAAATTTTGCAACGCTCTCCGAAAATGCACTGATACAGTTGAGGGCAAGACTGTAAACGTATGTTTCAGGGGGTATAGGCGTATCGATCTTGTCCAGCGTTTCAATGTACGGTGTCCGAACGAGGCTCCACTGGCTGCTGATACCACGTGTGCTTTCACTCGTTGCTGGGCTGCCGATAACTCCAGCAACAGCGACGGCCTCAAGAGCAACCTGTTCATCCATCGTATTTCTTGAATTCGACGTACCCGTTGGCAAAGTTGATTGGTGACTAACACCGATAAGAGATGGCTTTTCAGATGCCAACCGTACCAGAGAAGCCATGTGATCGCGGACGATATTTCTGCGCCCCTCTTGTGCGTCGAACAGCATGTAAATATGCCTGATAAGTCCAGCATCGGAATATAACCCCCTGAAAATTTCCATACAAATAGCTCGTTTCCAGGGTACCGCAGCATCAGTGTCAAGTAAATGGATTAGTAGCCCTAATGCCATTTCGCATTCTGTGATTAACTGGGGTAGGTACTCCTTAAGTAAAAGGAGTAATATCCGAGCCATACGAACGGTTAGAGGGAAGTTATACCTATCGGAAAAGTGCCTCACAGTCAACGGCATCAAGCGGTTGCGGAGAACTTGGACTTGTTCTGGATGTTTGGCGAAAACATCGCTGCTGTTGACCAAAATACTCTCGATTAATTCCAGAACGAAGATCTTGGAAAGCGACTTAATGTTGAGAAACTCCAACTTTTCTCCTTCTAACAGGCGACAGAGATCATCCAAAATCTACAAAAAAGGTAAGCAACAAGTATATATTGCCTGGATACAAATCATAATTTACCCTCAAGGCATCATGGCTTGCCGATGTTATATGGACCTCTTGGCCATATAATGTTACGGTAGAGGTGACATTCGAGTCTGGCATTGCTGTAACGATGTCAGAGTGGAAACTGATGCCAAATCCTGACAGCGCAGAAAAAATGTTTTGCATACCATCCGTTTTGGATACCTTGTCGAAGACAGAAACAACGAGCTGCTGCATGGTAGCTGCTGCCGTATTCGCAACAGCCACGGTTTTGCTGTTCTGAAGGGTCGCGCATATCCCCAAAGTACTTGCGAGAAACGCTCCATTCAAATCACTTGCATAATATTGAAATAGCGAGCCTAGCGTTTGCAGAACCTTAAGTTGGACATCGAGAGCTGTTAAAGTCTTTAGCACCAATACATATAAATAGCAACTCCGAGTAGGAATTAATAACCTAGACTTGTTGTTTCATGGAGCCCATCAAGAACGTCTTTAAGACGTTCAGGCGGCAGTGCACGGGAGCCAACCAATCTCTGGATGCAGACCACCCCGATTGAGGCGAGCCGAACATGGCGAGTTTGGCATGCAATTACAAAGGGTTTTACAAAATGGGGTTTTCGAATTAAGTCTCTTGAAAAGTCAGTCTATATGGATAACAGCATTTTATAGGTCATAGGCAAACCTGCTGCTAGTTGGGCTTCCGAAGTTGATGGTAAGCCTTTGAGCTCTGTCAAAGATTGCTCAGCCGCCTAGATATCAAAATGTAAGCCAGCTGTCATTTGAAAGGTAATATGAGTATTGTACTACATTTTTTAGATCAGAATTTTTCCGTTTTGACTCCTGTATCAAGTTTGAGAGTTCCGTCTGTAGGATATGGGAGGTCATGTCAGATACTATTAGATTGCGCTCAGCGTCATCGGCGCGTTCTGTTTGAGCTCCAGCTGCAACTGGCCAAGCTTCTTGAAAGGGGAACTTTTGAGATCAGGACACATGCGGCATCCGCGCAATGGAAATTGTAACTATCTAATGACACAAGACTTTCAAGCAGGTAAATATCGTAGGAAAAGTAAAGCCACTGGATGGTTTGATAGTGGTATGCTGTACTGTGGCCTTGTACCTGAGATTAGATGATGCCAAGAACCACCAGCTTAGCTAATCCAACAGTTGAAGGTAAACTAGCCTGAAGAAGACTAGCGTCCACTGTTGAATATCGACCGAGTCACGTGAGATGACGCACGTGTCCCGCGCTTCGCTCAGGTCCACACACCTCTCTTGCCAACCCAACCAGAAACGGTATTCAGCGGTATGTGACCCATACCATATTCTCTCTGCTTCTGATATAACAACTCGCCCCCATTAAATCCCTTGCGTACTTTTGTACAATGGCCGCCGTTGTACCTCGAAATTTCCGTTTACTGGAAGAGCTGGAAAATGGAGAGAAAGGACGTGGTGCGGGTATGATATGCTCTTTGCCGTTGTTATATCATCCACAGTCAATGCAAGCCCTATGCTGACCATTTTCAACCCCTTTCTGAATAGAAGCATGCTCCTATGGTCTAGCTAATGGAGACGACGTATCGATGACGGATTGGAATGGAACAATTCTGGGACCCCCTCATGTTAGCTCTACTATCGTCCAAATACAACTGCCCAGCTCAGCTTAACATATAGTAAACTAGAGTGTGCACGAGAACCGGATATACAGTGTCAATATCAAATGCGGTGACAACTACCCGGATACTCCACCGTCTATCACTTTCGTTTCCAAAGTGAACCTTCCCTGTGTTGATGCGCGAAATGGTCAAGTACGTCTTCATTCCCTCACGATTAGAAACCCGGCAAATCGATATATCATACTAACACTCAACAAAAAGGTCGATCTGACGAAATTACCCCGCCTTGCTGTATGGAAGAGAGAATTTACGATGGAGACAATTCTGTTGGAGATCAGAAGGCAAGCAAAACATGATAAGCAATATGGCATGAAGTATATATACTATATGTTCTAACAAAACACGCATAGATTCATGGCCCTACCGGAAAATAAAAAAATCCCTCAACCCCCTGAAGGATCTAACTTCTAAATGAACTTTTTAAGACTACCCCTCATAATGACGCGACGGGAGTATTGCTTTGGCTTTTTATTTTCAATCGCGTGTTTAGGCTTTGAAGCGTTCTACGAATTCCTTGTTTTAGGGGCAGACTTTAGCATAAACAGATGGTATGACTGGGCATAAATATCGTAGTTTACAGAATGTAAGCATGTTTGTATTTCTACTTATAGAGCGACCTGTAGCAATTCCCTCATGCAAAGCCTTAAACCGTTTTTCACTACTGCGTATTAGCGAGGGGAAATACCGAGCACGTGATTCTATCCCAAAGGCTCCAGCTTCCAGCCGTGTAGGTTTCGAGAAACCCAGTCCTTTTGGGAAAACTTCAAGAGATATCGAATTAAAATCTACGAAAAGTTTGATTTTTGAATGCCCCGGTTTCTGTTGCCAAAGAGGTCGGGGGTCCATAGGCTAGCATGTAGGTTCTCCTTACAGTGGATATTTTATAGTTGAAATTCCCGAACTCATAGCTCATATCTAAGGTCTTTCGCTCTACCATGCCCTCCTCTCCCAATCCGCCCGCCTCCGCTTCATTAACCTCCAACCTACGGAAATTCAGGGCATAATAAAGTCCAATTTTCACAAATATAAGGATTTGCAAAGCCCCAGCCAGATCGCCAATGCTTTGAAGGCAGGATACGAGGTTAGCACCTGGTGTCTCTGCCACATAATATCTCGGTTCCAAGCTCATTAATCTTATTCAAGGCCTTGGATTTGCTCCATTCATGCGCCCAAAAAAACCTAGAGAGCATTAAACGTCTAGAGTCTATCGTTCAGCGCGCCTTCAATCTCAAGAACGAAATACACAAAAGCCGCGAAATCCAAGCTGCCCACCACCGCCCTGAGAACCGCAACACGCACGCCTCACGGAAAAGGGCTGAAGGCAGAGCACGGAGACGTCCGGAAGCTCTTCGTCCACATCCAGATACCGAACCGATTTTATCGCGCCCAAGACCACACGTCAATGGGCCCCGGCATGTTCCCGTTCTTGTCGATGCCCGTGGAATTCCATTCCTACGAATCAAAAAGCCAGAACCCCCAAGTTTGAGCCGTACATTGAGGAGCAAATTAGACGCGCGATGGAAGAAGATACTTCGTCGGGATAAGCTGGAGGATGATATTTACATCGCACGGCAGGAAGATGAGTGGGATCGCCTCGTGGATAAGGGCGACGAGACTCGTTGGGAGTCAACTGTTGCCGCATGTCTGGATTCTACTATCAAAACGATACAGCATGAGGACCAGAAGAATAAAGAGCTTGCGCAGAAATTGTGGGAGGTCGTCCTGAAGGAGAGGGAGCTTGCGGAAAAGGAGAGGGAAGAAATTAAGGTGCAGCGGTTAGCACAAGCTCAATCTATCAGTGGAACCACTCCGGCTGCTGGACAAGAGGAGGGCAGGCAAGATGTTTCTACTAGAGGGAGTCGGGGAGAATGTGCAACTGAGAAACTTCCTTCTCAACCTAATGAACGCGAACACCCCTGATGCTGATGCTCATCAGGTCTGTCTCGCGTGTCCGAATTCGTAGCTTTTCGCCAGTCAGACCGACGCTAGTAAGCTTCGCTAGGTATTCTTGGAAGCTTGGTTAATAATGCAGAATACATAATGGTACGTCAGAGAGGGTATTACAGATCAATGCAAGATAGCAATTTCTAATTTTTTAGGAAATCACAGGTCCGTTTCACAAAAACTATGCGCTATGGTTGTCATGTTTGGCTATATGATTCCCTACGGAGGTTAAATGAATGGCGCGCAATATACAGCTACTCTGGTGGAAACACTAAGGCAGAGGCGTCCACGAATGCATTAGTCAACGCTTGAGACAAGCAGTGGAGGCAGGAGGCAAACACAAGGCGCCGAAAACCAACCTAGGTTCGTTTCCGTTGGTCTTCATTTATATCCAGCAGGGTTTCGGGCGAGACCCTGCGGCGCATCGACATTGTGATAAGGCATCATAATCAAGGTCGGCTCAAAATACCACCCCGTAGCTGAAGAAACGTATATGTATGTGATATTAGCTACTTGTCATTGAGCAAGAGGGGATACTTTACTCTTAGCACAATGAATTCCGAAACGCCCAGAGGTCAATCAACATCCATTATATATATTTTAAATTGAAATATATATCAGTAGCAAAATATCAGGATACCAATTCAAGCTTTTCCATGCTTGCAGGTATAGAATCAACATAGTCTTCATCATATTCCACCTTACCCGCCAGTCCCCTCTCCCACAACTCTTTCCCAGTAAGCTTTTTCTCCTCCTTGCCAGTAGCTTTCTTCTTCTTCTCATCCGCTTCCTTCTCTTCCTGTTTCCTTCTTTCCAGTTCCTCTATCTCCTTCTGGAATTTATCTCTCCACTCCAAAAATGACTCCCGCGTAACAGCGGTACCGTGAAATTTGCGATTCTCTTCCTCTTCTGCCCTCACAGACTCCATTTCCTTCAAGGCTTGGACGGCCGCCTGTCGCTCGGATATAAGAAGCTCAGCACCCTCCTTTAACATATCAACAATAGTAAATATCATCGCCATTCCCATATTTTCTTCGATAGTGGGCTGCACCGACTCCAGGAGGCGGGCGCGGTCTTCTTGTATGTCAAAATGGGGGTGTTTAGGTGCATTAGGAGGCGCAGAGAGTTCGAGGTGTGGAGCAACATCAGGATATTGAGGTGGGTATGTAACTTGTAGGATGAGGACGGGAGGCTCTTCCTCATCATCTCCCTGGGAGTTGGTAACGTCCAGAGTTATGGATATTCGGTATGCGGTATCAGATATATCTAGGATGGGGTTAGTTCATAGAGTGACCAGCCGCGAAGGCAGGAAGTGGTTATAGTTAAATACCTGTAATTTCATCTGGAAAAATCGACTTTAGAGTCTCCCTTTCTTCTTGCTGATCTTCGATGCCCATGATGCTTTTGCTTCAGCTGGCATACAGGAGGGGTATGTTGCCGGATTGCTGAATGCCTCCCTTAAAATGAAACGCTGCAGAAATCAGGAACGAATTGCTAGGTGGTATAAATAAGTTATGTCTCTTGAAATATGCGTCACAGAACGAATGCGATACTCGAATTCCGCAAGGTGTTGCGGCGAGGATAATTTAGTTCACCTGAGCGTTTTATCAATGATATCAAGTTGTCATGTCCACATGCAAACAGAGCAAACAAAACCGACCAAAAAAAAAAAGGCCGCGAAAGGCTTCATGATAATGTTTTTTGAACGATATAGTGTACTAATTAGATACTCTACGCCGTCTTTCCCATTGTACTTATCCTATCCCTAGAATATAGATAATATACCCATATGGCCAAAACGCGACCATCGAAAAAATCTTCGAAGAAAAGAGCAAAATCCGGCCTCGATGGCGATGCCGCGTCAAGGAAAATGAACCAAGATTCCGCAATTCTCTTCGACCAAGCCACCGTTCTCCTCCAAACAGGGCAGCCGGAGGCTGCTCTCCCTCTTGCGCAACGTGGGTTAGATATCGCTTCGACCGGATCATCCAATGTGCTACTAGGACTGAACTTGATTGGTGAAATATATGTTGAGCTCGGGGAGATCGATGCGGCGCGAGAACATTTCATGCGAGCCGTGGCTCTAGATCCGAACGGAGAAAGACCTGAGTCAGAAGGAGGAGGAGCGGAGAAATTCTTATGGCTTGCGCAATTGAGCGAGACCGGCGGGAACGATAGTGTGAACTGGTTCGAAAAAGGTGTCGCGAGCTTGAGACGAAACATTCAATCGTTGGAGAAAAGCCGAAGTTCAGACGATGCGTTGGCTGTGCAAGAACAGAAGAAAAAGTTGGCCCACGCTTTATGTGGAGTGGTAGAAATATACATGACCGATCTATCGTGAGTTTTCTATTACCCAATTATAATAGAAATGGCCAATGCTGAAATGAAGTTTCTGATACCAGATGGGAAGAAGGTGCGGAAGCTCGATGCGAAGCGTTAGTTACGGAGGCTCTTTTGGTTGCCCCAGATTCGCCGGAATGCTTGCAGACGCTGGCTTCAGTTAGAATATCACAGCTCCGATATGACGACGCCAAAGCCGCATTATCAAGGAGTCTTGAGCTTTGGAAGGACCTACCACCAGAGAGTCCCTTGGTGCCAGACTTCCCCACACGGATAAGCCTCTCTAGACTATTGATGGAAGCCCAGATGGAAGTTGAGGCGCTCGAAGTACTAGAGCGAATGGTTCTTGAAGACGATCATAGCGTTGAGATGTGGTATTTGGGAGGATGGTGTTTATATTTACTAGGGAAGGGCGAAAAGCTTCCCTCTAACAAGAGCGGCTTATCGGAATCTGAACTACGCCGCGCTACACTACGCTCCAGCCGAAGCTGGCTAAAACAGAGTTTAAGACTTTACGAACTAGTTGAGTATGAGGATGAGAAGCTGAAGGAACATGCTGAGGAACTTGTCCAAGATCTCCAAAATCAACTGGGTGATGAGGACGACGATAGCGACGATGGAGAAGACGTTGACGAAGAGTGGGAAGATGAAAGCGACCAATTAGATAATGACGATGATAATGAAGAGAACGAAGACCAGAAAATGGCAAATTCGTGAAGGCTGGCTAAGGAGAAACCAAGAAGAAAAGTATTTGGGTCATGTCTTAATGTCAACATTTTTACTATACCAATATTAGAGCAAAATAGTCATTACAGACATATTTCTGCATGATAAATGATGGAAAAATACTAGAGATAGAAACACAGAATGGTTAGGTCATGAGCATACAAATCCTGTATCCTGTTGTTAGGTAATGATTTTCGTTCATTTACAGCAGTATTAATATAACCTCCGTGCCTTGCGCGTGGCAGTGGGACGCGATGGAGCCGGATTATCATAAACTTCCGAACACCTCGGAGATATACTCGCAATCAAACTGTGACACAAGGGCTTTCTCCTGGCAACCAGTCGCCAACAACCTCCACCAATGTAAGCTAGCGGAGCTTACTACTGGTTGGGTCCCATCCTGTTTCTCGAGATGGATGTCGCGCCGGTGTTGGCGAAAGAGGAGCTTCCTTTGAAAGCTGCCGTGGTGAAGGTGGTCGACGTATCCGCGGAGAACGGGGTGATCTCAGGAGACGCCCCTGACGCCGGTGACGACGTGTCACAACCTGAGATCGACACTGAGGTTGGCGAGTCTGACATTTCGGGGGACTCTGGGGACTCCGATAATGACTGGGAAACTGAGTCTCTCTATGAAGATTCGTTACAGTTTGTCCGTGATGACGAGTTACGGGACGGTAAGTTAACTCCCCCTACCTCACGCTCCTTTGTTCAACCGAAGAAATCAAGGCACAGGCTGATTAAAAAAAATGAAAATGAAATCAAACCACTATAGTTCCTGGTGCATGTACACCAGAGGAGACCGCTGCCTTTCGCAGACGCCTTCATGAAATCGGAAAGACCGCTTTCGCGGAGGAGACTATCGGGCAGGGAAAAATTACCGCGAAGAAGCTCTGCACTGCCTTTGGAATCATTCCTCCCTCGTTTCTTGAAGGCGCGCCAGATAGGGCTTATCACCCCTTGCTTATTATGGGAATTACGCGCGAATATTCAAAACGCGTGAAGCTACCACAATACAATACTATCGATGATGCTGTTGAGCTGTTGAAGAAGTCAAGGAATATCATCGTCTTAACTGGCGCCGGTGTAAGTACCCTGATGAAGCTATTCATGGAAGGGAGGATTAAATCCCGCTAATATATACCTTTTTAGATATCTACTAGTCTCGGGATTCCCGACTTCCGTTCGAAAGATACCGGCTTGTATTCAAAGTTAGAGTATCTAGGTTTGACCGACCCTCAAGAAGTGTTCGATATAAACCTATTCCATGAGGATCCCAACATCTTCTACTCCATCGCAAAGGATATTCTTCCGACAGAAAAGAAATTTTCTCCAACTCATGCATTTATTCGCCTCCTTCAGGATAAAAGGAAGCTGCTAACAAACTTCACCCAAAATATTGACAACCTGGAGGCGAACGCAGGAATTCTGCCTGAGAATTTAATTCAATGCCATGGCTCTTTTGCGACAGCATCTTGCGTTAAGTGCAAGAATCAAGTCCCGGGTGAGCAAATTTTCGAGCATATCCGAATGGGAGCTCTGCCTGAATGCGTCGCTTGCAAAGAACGACTCGCAGCCCAGCCCTGCGGAATGAAAAGGAAACGCAGCTCAAACGGATCCCAGAAAAAAGATCATAGAAGGCAACATTTTGACGGCAGCTCGGAGGATGAAGACTACGATATTCCCACACCTGGTGTGATGAAGGTACGTAGTTGTTGTTTATTGAGATCAAAATTGAAAACCATTTTTGTCATATACTAACAATCCAGCAGCCTGATATTACCTTCTTCGGGGAAGATCTTCCGGGCGCGTTCTCCCAACGTCTAATCGGCCATGATCGTGAACTTGCAGATCTTGTTATTGTTATTGGGACATCGCTGAAAGTGGCACCGGTTGCCGAAGTCCCAGGCATTCTCCCTCGCAATGTTCCTCAGATCTTAATTTCGCGTGACGTAAGTAATATAATTCAAGCAATCTCCTTCATTGGTATGTCGCAAACACCCTAATCCGTGCCGTAACTCATAGCCGGTGTCACATATCGATTTCGATATCGAAATGCTCGGTGAATGCGACGTCGTTGTTTCTGAACTCTGCCGTCGTGCTGGCTGGGATTTGGAGCATGAAATGATACCTAAGGGCCAAACAGTCGAGGTCGAGCTAAACGAAGGCTATGTCTCACGATACCGATTTAGGGCTATCAACCCATAGGATCCATCCATGTCCATCTCCTTTCCACAATTCACTTTGCATGCTTTCTCACTTCATTGATTCACCAGCGAGTTTCCCATCATTCAACCCCACCATTTCTTTGTTTCTCTCCTGTTAGCAATTCCCTGGGATTGTTAAGAGAGATCACTTTTGCATTGTTTGATCCCACCTATACTCTTTTTGTTCGTGTCGACATCTATATTTAGACCCTTACGTTTGGTTCGTTTCCAGCCTGTTCTTTTGTTTGTAACCGGCTCTCTGTACAAATACCCTGCTACCTTGTTCTACCCTCGTCATTTCGTCTTATATATTTTTATCTTTCTTCAGGAGGAATTTAGCATGGCTAGCATTTTTATTCGTTACATAGAATGGGCTTTTATCTTCTTTGGTTCTAGGGTTCTGCTGGGGTGTTGATTTCTGATGACTAGATGGATGGGCTGTTTTCTATTATTATATTATCGTTTTAAATCGCAAACGCACGAGAATTTTGTTTATTCGATTTCATTTATATTTGATTTCTGTTTCCCCATTCTCATGTCTATTTTAACGTACAATTGCGATGGATTTGGAAAGCATGCAAAATCCTCCTAGCCTTTCTAAGGAGTTTTATGTATGGGATTTAAAATTAGCGATGTCAAAGATGAAAGGTGGAACATACGGAGTATAAATTCCCCGTCCGAGGCAGGCTCCCCTGTGTGTATTCCAGCCCCTCTTCCTCCAATGTTGATTGAACTCTTTTGCCCCAGTAGTTGACAAAAACACAAATCTGCATAAATTCCACCCAACCGCGCCAAAAACAGTCATTCATTAAGCAAGAGTAAGTGGGTATACATATCTATATGTCTTGTACATACATACATAGCAATTATTATTAAATATAAGCATGATCACCAGAATCCTACGGAGAATTCTTCACGTCAAAACTTCGTCTCGCTATCCTCCTTTCGTCACCCCTATTCAATATTGTCCTCATCTCATCCATGCTCTCCCTCTCTCTGTCCTTCCTTCTTCTTTTATCCACCTTCTTCATTGCCTCTTGTGTCAACTCTTGCCGGAACATCCTCTCAATAACATCCTTCTTTCGCGATCTACGGTCACCAACCGATATCAAAACACCAGCCATGACGTTACATGTAATCGAGCAGCAGAGAATCACAGTCGTAAGTGCGAATGGGCGGACTTTATAATAAATGGCCCATGTGCACGTCCCCAATGCAATCTGGAATATGGAGTGGAAGTCCAGGAGCACGACGATGGCAATCAAGAGGCGGAGGGGAAAGGCGGTGTGAGTGCTTGTTTCATGAGGTTTGTAGAATGTGTGCGACCTCGCGAATTTCTTTTGGTGGTGCTCCAGGCACTTCTGCTGTTTTGCGTTCAGAACGGAATATTCTTCGGGTTTGGCTTCATCTTTGGGGTTGCTGTCATTAAACTCATCCACGGTTTTCATCTCGATATCGACATCTTGGTTTGTGTCGCCCACCCTCTTTAGTGGAAGGTCGTTTTTGTTCTGGAGTTTGGGAAGGGCTTTTTCCTTGCGCAGACGCCAGGTCATATGGGCGTAACGCGCAATAAAAATCATGTGGTATGTGTCTATTGCGCGAAACGGGGCGAGTCCATCTCCCACTACAGCGAATAAAGCGACAAGGACATTGTCTATGACATTGATGATATAGAGCTGACGACCACCAACGTTTATCCACCCTTATTGAATATTGTGTTAGATTTGTGGCATTATAAATGAGGACATAGGAGTATCCATTGGATTATAGCACACACCTATAAGGAACAAAACCCACGCAAGGCCAAAAAGAGTAATCAATGTCGCATATAGCGTGACTAGAAACCCAAGGGCTGCACATGGATATGGTTAGTTGGTGTGTTATTTTGAAGCCTAACGGAAGATAAAGGGGTTTTACACACGTTTCCGGACATATTGTCCAAACCCCTTCATAGCGCGTTTGAACTTAGATCTCCGCGAATGAAGCATGTGTCTAACATGATCATTAAGCTCCCGCTTATCGGCTTCACTCCAACCAGTAAGTGTCTCTCCGTCAGGTAAGACAGCAAAACATAGCTCATCAAGTACTTTTGACCTAGATCTCTGTAGACGTAATTGTTCTGATATATCATGCCTTTCTTCCAGAGTTTCGTGATCACTCTCAGGCTCCTCATGTGTGGGAACCCTTTCGGTTCTAGGAGTCAAGAGATATGATGGTCTACGATTCAAAAGCCGTCCAAGATCAGGTACGAACAAGGAATTCTGAACATTTGTAAGGGTAGTGAGGGTGGATATTTCGGGGTCTGTTACCACAGCAGGCCAGTCAGTTGCATTCCGGCGAGGAGAAGTCCACCGACATAAGGTTTCTTCACCTACCAACAACATCGAGAAGATCAACCAGTCGAGCACCGTATTCGTTGGTTGGCGTGTCTTCCACTGCGACTACTTCATGTCCACCGATTGTGGTGGCACGCGTCAAACCCAAGGACGACATTGCAGACTGTAACCTCCCCAAATTGCCAGGCCGAGGCGAGCGTCCTCCAGCTCGTGGAACAGCCTCGTCGTTTGATAACTCCTCCGCCACAACAGGCATTAATGTCAAACCCCTCGCCGCAGCTGGATCTATATTAACCTCTTTTTCGCTAAAGGACTGAACCCGTTGAGGGTCCGAGCTGCTTCGACGCCGGGTTCCAATGTCTGCCACATTTTGACTCTCTGTGGGAGGGTTGCTCTGTGAGTTGGCTTGAAGAGTTACTGGTTGCGCAGGAGTGGAGGGGAGGCGTAGCACTCGTATGCTCGGCCTCTGTGATCGCCCTGACAGTGATGCATTTCTTGTTCGATTTGAGGATCCATTGCCAGGTGATGGGGATGATTGGGATACCGGATGGCTTGCAGCTCCCTCTGCGGTGGCATCATTAGAAGGCTCAATGTGATCCATTAATATGGGAGACGTGTCGGAAGAGGTATCGGCAAAAACATTCTACTCCTACGTGGTTAAACAGAATGAGGAAAACAATTTATATTTTATAGAACAGTTTTCGGGAGGCTTTGACTTTCAGGCCCAAGAAGTTTGATTTGTTTCAAGCTCCTGGGGCGACAAAACATGCTGGAAAAAGTGACTAGAATTAAATTAATAATCCCGTTACCAATCGATCCACCGACGTCACTCCTGACTGTCATTATTGCGCATCACGTCATCATCGTGCATTGGATCGCAAATTAAGCATCGTCCCAACGACCAACTTTCACGCTTGAAATGGCCCATGTAAAAAATTTTCGGCTGGGTTTGCATCCCCCGAGATTATGCCAAGCCATGTCGCCGGTTTGTCCATCTTCTGCATAAGAAGTGCCGACAACCGCCAAGCAGGATTGATACAGAGGTGTCAGGTCCAGAGACAAGACAAGGCCATCAAAAATGCGCTGACATACGGAGTACAGACCAAAAATAACTACATAGCCCTTTTTATTGGCGTCTTCTGGAATGAAGGCGTGTCTGAACACCGTGTGAAATCCCCAAAGGCGGAATATTATAACCATCCAAAACTGGGAAATCAGGAGAAACAGCAACTATAATATCAATTTGACCAGCGATATCAGATAATCTCATCCCATGACTCACTTAGCACAACTTGAGGATAAATGGCTGTCCAATTCCCCCGTGGGATTCATGAGAGGAGATTAGACGCCCTCAGTCTGCAAGGCTGAAAGCCGTGTGGATCGCTGTTTGGTGGCCACCAATTTAAATCAAAACACGCCTTCAACAATTTTCTTCTTACGTCGATATATACTCATGTCGGTTTAAGCCCATTAGCTTAGTGCCCAGGGGAAACACTACTGCACAAAATTATGTTTCAAACCAGTTTCCATCGCCCTTGTTATTCAGGAACATGCCTTTGAGAGTGGCGCCAGCAATGTCATCGGAACCGTGATGTCGAGGCTTACTGTACCTGATATCACATTGAACTACACAATCTGCTTTGGCTGCGTAAGGCCCCCACAAGCCTGATCGGATTGACCTTACGTATAGCAGATATGTGTTTTTTATTTCCGCGACAGGATAGATGCCCAACGTGGCTTGCACAGCTCTACGGCAGTCTCTGCCAGCATGTGGCTTCTTCTTCTCGTCCATTCAACCACTTCAAGGGAGTAGTCGGGCTTCACAAAGGATAAGTGATTTTTAAAACGTCCTTGATCCGGCCTCAATCTGCCAACACAAAAATTACAACCTGCTGAACCTATTACATCAGTAGAGAAATATATAACTTTGAAATTACTAAGTTCCCCAGGCATATTTTATTTCTTAATCTATAGTCAGCTTTCCGTATTTCAAATTATGATAGTACATGTGGTTCCAATGGAACCAGCGAATGTTATGGCGTCCTACCAAGTCAGAAAACTCCTGATGATGGTGTTGGCCAGCATCTGACATTATAAAAGGGATATCCTCGCCGTCTTCCGCTACAGCTTCATTTTTCGATTGTTGGCTTCGCGAATCCACAGAAAAGTTACCTTATTTATTGAAGTGGACATCGATTGCAACCAGCCCCCTCTCATCCACCATGGCGGAGTTCGCAGTATGGAGTCCTATTGTTTCCTTCCTGACCCTCATCCAGTATACAAACGGTCTAGTTGGTGCCCAGGGAGAAATGCGGACCGCCGACGACATAATAAATTGCACATCCGAACTACTTATTGGCGTCCAATGTGATTTCGAAAGACTTCAAGACTATCTATCACGTCCACGCAAAAGATATGCCGAGCGCCAGATTGACCGCACAAATAGAGAACTGGAAAAAGTGCGAAAAATTGTAAATGTCAACAGGGCCCAAGGTACAGCCAAGCGACAGGTCAATGGCATCTGCTGGCTCCTGAAAAATAAAGCGGGGGTGCAGATGTCCCTGGCCGCGCTTCATCAATACCACATCACGCTATCAGAGATACGCTTGGAATTAGCCTTATTGGAAAGCACAATGCCCTGGATCCTGGATCGTTCAAGGCCGGCGCTGGGTATGGACCCAGAGCATAGAATGCTGACCTGGGTTGAAAGTTGACCACCCTTTGCAATACCCCGTCTTTTGCCCTTCAAAGGCTGATTTGTTTGAATGTATTAGATGATTGCCTACATGGCAACCAGCACAAGCTCCCGACATCGCAGCCTTATCGGCAACTCCTTTCACGACCTTCATTAACATACGGTAGCAATTCCTTTACAACTTCCTCGCGCTACTCGGATACGGAAGACTTGGGCTCTTGGCTGCTCCAGCAACGCCGTGACGTAGTTCGCATCGGAGATTAGAGAAATGTTGTCGATCCCACCGTTCTTTATTTTTCGATGCCGATTTTTCTTTTACCCTCATATTATTCGGGTCTCCCATTTGCTTACGTGTTACGAATGCTGCATTCGAGAGGAAATTAGATTGTCGGAGGTAAAAGAATCGTTTTGATATAGCTATGTTTTTACTCTATTTTGGGCCAGTCTGA
Source organism: Emergomyces pasteurianus Ep9510 (assembly GCA_001883825.1). Classification (NCBI taxonomy): domain Eukaryota; kingdom Fungi; phylum Ascomycota; class Eurotiomycetes; order Onygenales; family Ajellomycetaceae; genus Emergomyces; species Emergomyces pasteurianus. Next base: position 1,512 of record LGRN01000196.1, on the reverse strand, counting down.
AACTGGCTGCTCAGGAGAAATGCAGAAGGAATTCCAATAATTGGGAGCTGATTAATATAGTATAATATAATGTTTGAAATGGAGCAGGATCTATCTCTATTGACAAATTTCAGGTAGGCAACCAGGCAACAGAAATTACCAAATTTAAAAGCTTATATATCCACCGTTGCCGGCATAAATTCTGCGTGGCCCCGCATCACACTTGGAAACTGAATATCAACCCCCCCACGCCAACTAAACTCCCAGCTCTCAGGATGCCTGTCCATCATACGCCCGATCATGCTCGCCGTTTTACACAGAATGAGGAGGTGCTCACTTCGCTTTTCGTTCGCTGGATCTCGGGCGTATTTTTCGAGGGCGTTGGCTAGGTTTAGGGCAACACTGTTCTCTTCGTCATGCGTGAGCGACAGCTTCTAAAATGAAGGGGACGCTGATATCGGGAAGTGGGTTGGGGAATGAATTCATGGATCCTACCATTCAAGCGCTTCTCTATGACATTGGTGATGATCGTCCGCGCAATATATCTGGATATCGAAGCCCCGCTATCGTCGCATTGAGTGCGATAGAAATTTATACAATGTTGGTCAATGAACAGCCTGAATGACTTGACCTCATCCCGAATCACACTATCTTCCGGCGGTTGGCCATCGGGAATGGTTCCCAATGCCGTCGAATGGCGTCGATGCGCTCCTGTCCTCGACGGCCGCGCTCTCGCTCCAGTCTGAAGCTGAGCTCCCGATCGCATCCTTGGCTGAGCGGTTGGGTGCGGTTTTGGAATTCCAGATGGAGGCCTGGCTCGCTTTCCCGCCCCAGTGCCAGGGGCAATCCCTCCTTGGGACTGTATACGTTGCGATTGGGGACGAATCGCTGACTTAGTTGCTGGCCGACGTTTTGCATAACTTGTATTTGGAGGGTCATTGTCTCGTTGGACCGTGCTTGAGCTGCAGCCCATAACATAAGGTACATTGTTTTTTTATGCGAAATGGAGAAATATGCCGGTGTACCTTTGAATAAAATGCGGGATAAATTTTTCGTGGACTAGAAGTTGGAGCTCGTCGTGTTTGTGCACCCCAGACCGAGAATAACCCCAAGTTTTAACTACAAAATTCCCTAGAAAAGGACCATGTTTCGTCTATTTACGCAGTAGGGCAGAAGTGTGACCGCTAATGGCGTCAAGTTACCACGTCATTTCCAGCCTTGATCACTACCTGGCTGCTGGGTAGTCCCTCAGAGTGAGAAATATGTGATGGGTTTAGCTGCTTATCAACGTGAGGTGCTTCGTGCCAGTTCGCTTTTGAAGTCAGTCCAAGTTTCGTAGGCCCATTCCTACGAGGGGATACTGCACTAAAGGCTCAAGATCGCCCTTCGATGCCACAAATATTGATGCAGATTAAGGAAACGAAGAGAAAATAAAATATATTCCAGCCTACTAATTGGGTCACAGAAAGCCCAACATGAGCCAAATCACAGCAAAGCAGCACGAAAAAAAAAAAAAAAAAAAAAAAAAAAAAA
>LGRN01000195.1:0-46799 GCA_001883825.1 Emergomyces pasteurianus Ep9510 | reverse complement strand
TGTTGTTGAGACATAGGCCTTTAAAATGTGGAAATTTGTATGGGAATTTTGCTGGCTCGCTCGCTTGGGTGGCTCGCTCGCATGTGAATTACGTTAACTAGTTAACTAACTAACTAACGTAATTCCCAAGCGAGCGAACCACCCAAGCGAGCGAACCACCATTCAAAATATCTTTCAATTTAACTATCCTTTCAATTCAACGCGCAACTATGCCACCAATTCGCAATAAAAATACTTTAAATTTAATTGAGAAAGAGGAAAGACTTGAACTCGCGATAAAATCTATTCAGAATAGTGAAAAAACCTTGATTCATGAAACTGCAAGGCTATTTAATGTACTCTATACTACTCTATGTCATAGACTTAATGACAGATCCTCACGGGTGAATTTATGTGTAAATTCACACAAATTATCTTCTGCTGAAGAAGATAGACTAGTTGAATGAGTGTTAGACTGTGCAAAACAAGGATTTCCTCCTCGACCAGCATTTGTTGAAGATATGACTAATTATCTTCTTACTGTACGGAATTCAGTCACCTCTATGACCACCTCTCTACACGTTGGCAAGAACTGAGTGTTAAATCTGGTGACACGCCGTTCGGAGCTTCAAAGCCGCTATTCTAGACGCTATAATCATGACCGTGCTAAGTGTGAAGATCAGTGGATTATAAAGAATTGATTTAAGCTTCTGAGAGATATAATTGCTGAGCATGAAATTCTGTTGAAGAATATTTACAACTTTGATAAGACTGGCTTTGCTATGAGACTTTGTGCTACTATTAAGATTATTACTAGTAGTGAGTGTTATGACAGAGCAAAGCTGCTGCAGTCTAGAAATCATGAGTGAATAACTGTGATTAAAGCTGTAAATGCTTCTGAATGAGCTCTATCTCTCTATCTTATTCTTAAGAGTCAGGGCTTGCTGAAAGAATGGTTTGAAGATCTTTTGAAAGGCTGAAGACTAGATGTTAGTTTAAATGATTGAACTACTGATGAAATAGGCCTGAGATGGCTTTAACGGGTCTTTATTTCTACAGCAAATCTATGAAGAACTGACAGATCTATTCTTCTTATCCTGAACAGGCACGACAGTCATCTTACTTTTGATTTTAATCAGCTTTGCAAGAATAATGCTATAATATGCCTCTGCATGCTGTCACATTCCTTACATCTCTTACAGTCACTAGATGTGAGTGTTTTTTCTGTTTTAAAGCAAGCATATGAAAATCTAGTTCAACAGCGAATGCAGCTTGAATTTAATGTCATTTAAAAGACAGATTTTTTAAATGTCTATTCTACAGCACACGCTGCAGCTTTTAAGTCTCAGACTATTTAAAATGACTTTAAAGCAACTGAAATAGTGCTCTTTTAACCTGACTACGTTCTTCAGTAGCTGGATATTTAATTACAGACTTCTACACCTCCACGCAGCAGCTCTAGCAATTCAATCACATTCTAACTGCTTTAAACATTTAATAATTCACAGCAATTGCGTCGACAGACAGATAAGATCAAGAGCTTAGTAGAGAATCAGTCTTAAGACTTTGTGAAAGGTCTTGATTAAATTATCAAGGCCTGTGAATATGAAATGATCAATGTCACTATTATAAAGAAGCAATATCAGGATATTTTTAATGCAAATGAGATAAAGAAGCAGAAATGCAAGAGATCTAGACGTTGAATTCAACAGAAAGTAGAAGATTTAACTAGAGAAGAGGTTCAAAATCTTCTATCTTTAGCTTCAGAGCCTGCAGCATCTGTTGAACAGCTAGCTATTCAATCTCTTGATCCTCTGTTATCTGAGTCTATTTCATGTCAACAAGCTTCACCCCGCTGCAGCAATTGTAATATTCTTGGACATACTAGATTAAGATGTCCTCAACCGCGTGTAAATTAAATTAAATTAATTGAGTGTTGTGGTGTTGAGATAAATTGAATTTAAAACTATCTAATTGGGATACGGTGATTTTGGTGGTTCGCTCGCTTGGGTGGTTCGCTCGCTTGGGAATTACGTTAGTTAGTTAGAAGTACCTAGATGATAAACTTTCCCTTCAATTTGCTCCATGGGGAGTGTTAGGCTGTTATATATACTCAGCAGTGTCTATTACCCGTGCCACGCCCCCGCTATCTTACCACTACTAAGATAGGGGGGGCGTGGCACGGTATATGGAATGTGTCTCTTGAGGCATCGAAGTATAGCCGTTCATGCACACCCGTACAAAGTACTAGGCTGCATAGGATGCCGTGAATCGTGAGTTCTAGTAATATTATTATTATTATTATTATTATTTTAGCTAAGAAATCTTTGTGAGGACATTCTGTGTAAATTACCGTGCTGCAGTTCTTGCAAGGGACTGCTCGCTCACCCCCCTCTCCCACACGTTTTGTTTTGTGGCCAGAGCACAGGGAAATCCAAACCATGTACATATATGTACAGTGCGTTAAATTGCCCAAAAGAGAAAACACCAGAGTATGTACGTGAATGGATCATGCATGGCCTAGTATATATAACAGAAACGCCTCGACGCCCCTGATTTATCCAACATAGAACAGAATTACCGAGGGGGTATCCATCCCAGAAGTGTGAGGTCTTTTTGAACCATCAAAAACTAAAATTAGAAATAAAACGCGAGACGACTAACCAAACAAAAATCCAACTCCTGCTTTTGATTGAATCCTTTTGATTGAATCCTTTTGATTGTTTTCAAAAATCTAAGGCCGATATGACTAGGACCGGATGAGGGCGCTGTATCCAAAAATTGTCGCTGCCAGTACCACATACAATTCCATTGACTTGATCATGGGTTTTCATGGGTTTCTGTTCTGGAAGTTATCAACATGACAATCACAAATACCGTCGTGATCATCTGGCGGTAAAATAATATAAAAAATACGTGGTTTTTGTCAGCCATGGTGCTCGATTATGCAGGTATATTAAGGGGGGGACACGATATAAAAACATTTGAAAATAAAAAAGAAAAAGATATTGCCTTACCCCAATAGCGCACACACCAGACAAATTCAATTCCCAGCCGCCCGCATGCACCTTGCCCCTCGCCAGCGCATTCTGCTGTCTCCAGAAGCGGTACGCACCCACAGCGGCAACCACTATCGCACAGGCGTGAGACGCACAGGCCAGCGGCCTGCCGACGGCGTAAAACCCAAACGCTGTTTCGGGTTTCTGCCGATTCTGCAGGCTGAATAATTGGGCGACGAGGACGCCTTGGAAGGCGAAGGCGAGGGATGTGCGAATGTAGGCTAGGTAGGTTCTTTCAAGGGCTGTACATCGTTTTTGTTAGTTATGAAACTGTATGCATATGCTGTGGATGGTTGTATACGATGTGTTAAGGTGCGGTTAGATGATGGGTGACAGGGGGACCAGTAGCTTCCTTTTTCTTTCTTTTGCTGAAAAAGGAAAGAAAAAATCGAAGTCTTTTTTTCCCCCGAAGCCAAAATTCTTGGATGTGTTCAAAAATAGCATGGATGTTGTTGCTTTTTATGATGAATGGCGTGCTTTTGACTGAAGTTGGCCGGCTGATTTTTGTGATTTCCAAGAAGCGGCCGATTCTCCAATCGTATGGTGCCCCCAAGATATCCTTAAGAAATTTGCAGGTGGATAACAAAATATATAAATAATACCCATTCTCCCTTTTTTAAAAAAGTTTCTAATCTCAGATCGGAAAGTAAAAAGACATCAAGTTCATTTTCTCAAAACTCACCAAAATGATCCCTGTTCTGGCTCCGCGGCACTGTCATCGATATATACCGAAACCAGAACCCTTTAAGTCCCCCCAAGATGCCCCTGTTTGTATTACTTCCCAAGCCAGCGCTGCTTGTCGTCCGTTGGGTGCTAGTCGTACGCTGGACAACCAGGCGCACGGAACCTGAGGAGATACTGGATATCGAAGATGACCTGCTGCGGTTGGCGCGATTGTTGTCGACGATGTCCTCGTCACTCTGACCAGGTGGTGGGGCCCGGAGCGGTGGGAGGTCGACGAGCTCTGTCGCATCTTGATAGCTCTGGCTATAACCGCCAATTGCGGTCGTTGCCGCTGTGTTGCGGTGGCGGTCCGCGGGTTCCTCTGGACGGGCGACGACGTCATGGTGAGGATTGCTGTTGGTGTCGGACGACGGACGGGGACGGAGGCGGGTAGGTTCTTCCTCCGTAGTCGTTGTTGTTAAGGATGCGGAGGTGGAGTTGTGAGAGCCATGGTTTTGGGGGTTATTAATAATAATATTATTATTATGAGGAGACGGAGACTGGAGACTGGCCATGATGGGGACACATTATGTCTTCTGGTGACTGGCAGGGAGAGGCGGTTATGAAACCTGAGCGACTGTTGCTCAGAATTCTTTTTTCTTCTTCTTGTGCTTATTTAATATTTCGATTGGCCTTTTTTTTTTGTCTCTCTTCCCCTCGCTGTCAGCGGTGGATGTCTAAGGTTTTTTACTTGATGACATTATTGACATGGTGATCTTCGCTGCGGAGAAAACGCCGGGCCTTTTCTTTTTCTTTTTCTTTTTTGCCTTTTTCTGCCTTTTTTGCCCTCCGCCCGCAAGAGAGTTCATTCCAAATCCCCGGTTCCATGGGCATCACCCGCCGCCAAAGTTGAAAGTTTGTTACGGCTTAATTTTCTAGTGGCCGAAAAAGGAGATAATTCCGGAATTTTGCTGGCTCGCTCGCTTGGGTGGCTCGCTCGCATGTGAATTACGTTAGTTGCGCAACCAGCTGACTAATGGTTCCACCCTCTACCAAGGTTGATTTTGTTTGCATGTTGCATCGGAAAAGAAAAAAAAAAGTAAGAGTTACGACAGTGGTGCCACCGCATCTCTTTGTCCGCAACAAGATTTCCTCACCTCATTCACTCTACCTTTCTCCCCGTTGTATACTCCTTTTACGTTATATTTTCATATTCATTTGATACCCGTATGGAGAGATATCTTCCTTCCGTACTCCGTCCTCACCGTCGTCTAGTAATAAGGCTAGCCTAACCTTCTCTTTCAAGTCTACGGAAACGAAGCACAGCCATCTCATCCTAGCTCCCAAAAGCTGGTGAAAGCGAGCCCTTTCAATTTTTCCACCCTTCCCCGGTTTTCCTCAAATAGATCGGTTCGCGCGCCCTCAGCTCAGGGCAGCGCGAACTTACCAATTCGCAGCAACGATGTGGATGTCAAAGTCCAACCGGATAATTCTCCTCCTCATAATTGATTCCCTGTTCTTCCTCCTTGAACTAAGCGTTGGTAAGTTTACATAGATAGAGAAATGCCTTTTACAAGGAAACAGACTTTGAGCGCTGCATGGGAACAATTGCTGACTGCTTGCTTCCATTTTGGCATTGATCAGGTTATTCTGTCCATTCGCTAGCCTTGGTGGCGGATTCCTTTCATATGGTACGTGGGAACTTGAGAAGGGGTGCACCTTGAAAAACTTTTTATATTGGTTTACTGACTATTCTCTACGTTTAGCTCAATGATGTATTATCACTCTGCGTCGGACTGTGGGCCGTCAAGGTCGCAAACCAGAAAACGAGCTCGAAGATGTATACATATGGGGTGAGCGATGAATCATTCTATCCCCATCGATTTTTGATTTGAGTGCTGCGGAATGGCCACCATACTAATATGTCATTCTCTATGATAACAGTGGCAACGAGCAGAAACACTTGGTGCATTAGTCAATGGCGTTTTCCTTGTTGCGTTATGTCTTTCGATCTTCCTAGAAGCCATCCAACGATTCGTCGAGCCGCAAGTGGTGAAGAACCCCAAGCTTGTATGTATTGTCGGCTGCTTTGGCCTGTTATCGAATATATTTGGATTAGTGCTTTTCCATGACCACTCGCATGGACATGGAGGACATTCCCATGGCCACGATGCTCCAGCGACAGCAGTAGATACGGCGGAGCGGGGTTACACCCAGGAGCCAGGCACGGAAATAATCGCGGATGAGTCGGGAACGGTGGCCAGCGTAATGCCGGAAAATGTCGTGGCGAGCTGGCCCGTGGAGTGGCGGGGTGATACGGAGAACCGCGCTCCTAGTCCTAATACGAGGAGACGGGCCGTATCCGATGTCAACCATCACCGTCGCAACTCTCGCCGGCTCAGTGCATCGATGCAGAGGGGTTTCCGCTTTGCAGAAGATACCCAAATCCATCCCGCCATTCTGCGTCGGGATATCATCGAGGCCAGTCGTTTTGGTGAAACGGGCTCTGAATCAGACGTGGAAGGACCAGCTGACTCGCATTCAAGCGACGCTCGCCCCTCGGAACATACGAAATTACTGGACGGTAATAATCGCACCTCATACTCCCAGCCAAACTGTCAACAAAAAGCTGGTAAACCGTGCAAATACCTTCAACGCAAAGATTTACATGACGAGCACAATCACGCCAGACCGAAAACTGATGAAGGGAGGAAAAGCCATTCCCACGGCGACCTAAACATGCGAGGTGTCTTCCTCCACGTAGTCGGCGACGCCCTTGGCAACATCGGCGTCATCGCCTCCGCCCTCATAATATGGCTCACCGACTACTCCTGGCGCTACTACGTGGACCCAGGCATCTCCCTCATAATCACGGTTATAATCCTTGCCTCCGCCATCCCACTCTGCAAAGCCGCATCGCGAATCCTCCTCCAAGCCGTTCCCGCCGACCTGAGCATCGACCACATCATCGAAGACATCCAAGGCCTCCCGGGCGTCATCAGCTGCCACCACCTGCACGTCTGGCAGCTCAGCGATACGAAACTCGTCTGCTCGCTGCACATCCAAGTCAGCCATGATATCAAGGGTGAGGGATCGGATCGATACATGGAGCTTGCGCGGCAGGCGCGCGAATGTTTGCATGCATATGGCATCCACTCGTCCACGATCCAGCCCGAGTTTTATCCGGACAGCGACGTTGATGACACGTCAGGCGGGGCGGCGGCCTTGTCGTCGTATTCTCCCAATGTGGGAGCTGGACAGGATGTATCTTCTCGACAACACAGCCCGAGAGGAAGAGGTGCTGACCCCAACTGCCTGCTAGAGTGCGGAATCGAGTGTGCGGATGGGCGACAGTGTTGTCCTGGTGGCAAGTGATTTCGGTTTTCTGAGCCAAAATGCACGAAGGGGGGTTTGTATTGAACTTGCTAGGCAAAAGTTTCGATATTTTCTATATACCTCTCTATTCCTCTTTACTCTCAATGTTTTGGATGGATATATCCCGGGAATTCTTTGGGCGTTCTGAAATACAGTTTTGGCAACTGGAGCGTAAAAATTTATTATATATATATTTTTTTTCCCTCGGTCTTCTTCTTGGATTTGGGGTTTGGGGGGGGTGGGGTGGGGGGGTTAATTATTCCAAGTTGACCTATTGGCTTTAATAGCCATCAGCTACAATCGGTAATCTAATCAATAATATATATTTCTTCTATATTACCTGCTATATTTACTTCCCTCTTCAATATGCAGGCCTGGGATGTGTGAGGTGCTAGCACGGAGTATATCGCCTTCAAATGTGGCATTGCCCATAAACAGGGGATTGAGGCCTGTGGGGTCCAGCAAAGCGCTATGTAAGTAGATATATTTCACATATTTCATATACGGAGTATACGTTTATTTATGTGTATCTTCTTATGTTTTTGACAGTGATGATTTTGTCATGTTTCTCAGATTTTCCTTGGAGCTTAGTCATAGTTTTAATCAACTAGCCTTAACTCTTGGCGCTGGGAATTGTGAGACTCATAAATTCTTGCTTCAATCATAAAATGCTCCCATCTTCGCTCGGCCCAACATAACTAAATTAACTAACTAATTAATTACCTTAGTAGGGAACTTATGAAGAAAATCATTCAGCTTGTATGGGGTATCTGGGTTTCTGCAATTAAATCCCCCCTCATTAAGATTATAATTTAAGAACGAGAACCTTCCAGGGTCGAAGCCTTCACTATTAGGGCTAGAAAACGCGCCCAGCCCAACCGAACCGAACGCTGGTGGATAACCATACAGAGTGCCGAAACCTCCCTGCTGTAACAGCAACCAACAACGACAAACTTTATTCAAAAGTGCGCTGAGAATAGTTACACAGCAACAACGAGAACGGAATGTGGCGCTTTTGGCGGAGATTTGATCTTGGCTGGAATCGGCTGTGAGGACCCTATGAATTCACTCCGTGAGTTCCCAGTGCTTCGGTGGAGCATCTCGGACCGTCTGTCCCAGGGAGCTACAGCTGCTATGCTTCTTCCTTCTTCTGCTGCTTCTCCTTCTTCTGTCGAAGAACAACATTTGAGGGACCCATTATCAAGCCTCTGCAAAGGCGACTGGGCAGAATATCTGAAAATTATAGGGCTTACTACAGGAGCTATTCTCCATAAGCCACGAACTACAGTTCCAGAATATGTTGGTGCAGCAAGGATGCTCTGCGTGCGCTTAAATGACTCTCGGATCTCACTGTTCTTGTCTTTCCGTGACGATGTACGCAGTATTCGCCAGAGCTATGATTGTTTAACAGGGTCCCCGTCAGCAAGGCCTTGGGGAGTGTCACATTGCTAATAAACCATGTGGCCGGGAACTTTCTTCCCGTTTCACTTGCTTTTACACCATCATGTTCTATATTGGGGCTGGATTTGCTTCTTCTATACGGAGTACTATTCTTCCCACCGCAAATTGACGGAAGTGCATCCAGCGACACACTGCACATATTGATAGCAATCTCATTTCTGGGTAAAACGGCCCCTGATATTTTGCAATTTCCGGAGGGTTCAACAAAATTGGGGGCACAATGCTTTTTATACTCAGCTGGATCTCCCCACATATCCAATCTCGCCCTCGTCCACTGTCGGTACCTACACTCGCTGCTGCGTCCTTCCTTCGAACCTCACTGAAGGCTCCGACTCCCTAAACTTTTTTTGTCTATCATTTGGGAAAAGCGAACTGCCAAGATGGGCATGATTACTGCACTCTGCCAAATGGCATTGCTTGGGCTGGCAAGCGCCCAGATTGACAAACTCCCACTGATGAAGACTGTCAGAGACCTGCATCCCAAATTTGACCCCGTTCTACCCGCTCCGCAGAAGTACAGTTTTACAAAGTGGTCTGCAGATGAGGGTGAAAACTCCAATATCCCTTTTTCTTTGTGAATCAAGGATCCCTTGATAATGTAGTGTGATATAAGACACTGATTTGCCACATGCTAACTATTCTTTCTGATATGCAGTTCACCGAGGCATTCCGCCAGACGGTGCCTGGAGCGAAAGCCTTTATGATACTGAGAGTGATTACTATTGCAAAGATGATTTTACTATTTACAATGTTACTTTTGTCGACGTGAGAAAGCAATTAAATACCTATCTTCACCCCTTTTTTTTAGAATTTTTTGGTTGTGATGATCTAATACTGCGAGTTTACAGTGTCCCGAACCCTGGCTTGTAGGCCACTGTGCCAAGGGAGCTCAAACCAAAGAAGCTACCTTTGACATACTTGGTCGCCTTCCATCAAGTGCTCGCGGTGTGATCTCTGATCTTCTGCATGTGAAAATGCGCCCAGGCCGAAGCGTACGATATAATGTTGGGCATTCTGTAATTTTTGGAGGAGCATCGTCATCAACTGAGGGACTTAAAATGATGTTGAGTGCAATACGGCTTGACTTACCCGACGCATCTGACAATGAGTTTGCGGAAGCTGTTGCAGCTGATACCTGTGTAGCTGACGAGCAGGCTGCAGCTGATTTAAAGCAAGGTCGATATCGAGGGGCTTTGGACGGGGCTATGTCAGTCGCAGCATACTTGAAACTCGTCAAAACTCCCCCGTTGGATGCCAGTTGCATGAACAACCAGCTCAAATATCTGAGCCCATATCTGGATGCAAGATGGGATACGCCAGGCCAATGCCCAAATAAGGTAGCACCCAGGCTTGTGCAGCATAAGTAAGTACGCCTTGAGCAGTTCACTACTATCAATTTTCGAATATGGAAGAAAGGTCAAAGATGAGCTTCAAATGGCTAAATGTTAAATTAGGCCTTTCTTTTTCGAGGATGGCATAGACGTTCTGGACGCCGATCCTGTACCGGCTGCTGATGCAGAAGTTATTCAGTGGGACAAATCTGATGGCTACCCTCAGCATTGCTTGGAAATGTCTCAAACACCTAGAGAATCAGACAACGAGACTCTGTGGTGTAACATCGATCGCCTCAATGTTTATAATCTCACCTACTCGGACTGCCCGGATCAAGAGCCCTGGACAGTCTGTCATTGCAGTGATTCTCAGCAGTCAGTGGATGCAATGGTGACAAAATTTGGTCGTCTTCCTGCAGGGTTGCGAAGTTATGTTCGCCATCTGCTTGTCGTTAGTCACGAGTATATCGATTGGAGTACGTCCGTCGACGAATGGAACTTGCTTATGTCAGGAGGCAACGCTCCAGACAGCTCATATATGAGCGCAGTGAGCCAAATCATTAGCCGTGAATTCGTCTACAGCGAGACTTGGAAAAATGCCGTATCACAAGACTTGTGCTGGCCAGAGCCGATCTTCGGACTCGATTCTCCATGGTACCAAGTATTTGCTACTACTGGGGCTGCTTATCTTTATGACGCCAGTGGCAAGTCGCTTCTCGAGCGAGGGTACGATGCATCCTGCATGAAACGTGGACTTCAGGCGCTGGGTAAATATGTTGGCAATGAGTATAGACGAACCAGCAAATGTCACGACCGGCTACCAAATGCCCCAATTGTTCACCCTGTTGGTAACAACCTTCAACCCTCAAACCATAAATTGGTGAACGTGTGATGAAGAAATTATCCCCTTCGACACCCATAGTCTAGAAGGAAGAGATCAAATCAGACCAAAAATAGTATTTAGCTGCTGTCTGAGAGCGATTGTTTCTTTTCGTCTTCATTTGAGGGAAATGTTTATGGAGCAAGTAGGCATGTTTAGGGGTTGTTTTTACTTGTCTTCCGAGATGGTCTTTGATGGCGAGCTATGATTTCCCCTTTAAGAATCATCATGATTTCATTAGATTTCCTCAGGATCCTTTCTGATTCCTCAATAGAATTTTGAAATTTTGGAAATTTTGATGCGACTGAGATGAACTTGAAGACTTCAAAATATTGACAGGAGAAGGAAAAAAGTATGCCATGCATTTAATGAAAAGGTTTTCCTATCACAGTTTAGCGTACTCCGTATCTTCAACACAGATCATTGTTCGAGATCAACGCTAGAATTTCAAAATACTACTCCGTATATATAAAGTATCAAACGCTGCTGCTTCGTCCAGACACAATACCACTACCATTTCCCTGGCAGGATTCATACGAATTTTAACATATCGTTTCCGTTATAAAACTACTACCCGCGAGGAATCTTTGCGGTGATCAATGTTTCCTGACATTGGTTCGGAATCCAAAACACGAGCCCACACCTAAGACTCACCACGCAACAGGAGAAAACAACATGACGAGCGATTAATATTCCGGCTTGAATATCAGCACGGGTGCCCAAGACAAGATAAAAGAAGAAGATAAGACGGGCAGGAAGCAAAAAGCGGGAAGACGAGGAGGAGGACGGAACTTCAACACCAACATACTGAACCAATGCTATTTTGACCTCCCGCTCCCTTCGTACTCCCCTGAACTGTTACCCCTTGTAGGATCTCATCCACGGGTTGAATTGTACCGTGTACGTTCGTCGATTCATATATATTACATACGACGCGATCAAGCGAGCGAGGGCGTATACCGATCAGTCAACAACAGCCTACCCATCGACATCGCCAACCCACGCCTGCATACCCCACTAAAGTGAGAAGCAGAAAGAATACGAGATAAAAATGACTCCTCACTCCCACCGTGATCACTTTGTAGAACCACCCAGTCTCTTTCAGCGCATATACAGCTCGCTCCCACCCGTTGCAAAAGCTACCATTGCTAGGATACAAACTCGAGCTACTCGCTTTGCCACATCATATGCCCGTGAGACGAGGCGGAGAAGACGATGCGGATATGTCCTGGGGCTGTTACGGCTGGGGTGCTCACTGCAGAATATCCTTATACTATTGTGGGTGGTGACTCTTTGGTGGGGGGAGCGGAAGGTGTTTAGGGATAGCGTGCGAGAGTGTGAGTGGGCAGGGTGGGAAAGATGGGTATGCCCTTTCTATTCTTTTAAATCTTGTTCTGCTGTCATCAGTAAGGGTGTTTGGTATATATAAGGCTTTAAACTGACATCTTCCGCAACGTGATATTTAGCCGCAAGACGCTTTACCCCATCATGTTGTTTTCGTGGCAGACCCCCAGTTGGTGGATCCACATACATACCCGGGCCGGCCGTGGCCACTCTCGTCCCTAACAGTATTTTACGCTGATTTATATCTGTATCGAACCTACTCCTTGCTCCAGCGGGATCTGAGACCAGATACCACTTTTTTCTTAGGGGATTTGTTTGATGGGGGTAGAGAATGGGGGACAGGAAGTAGCTCGAGCCCTGAGGAGAGGTTTAAACAGTATGGGAACAGTGTCTGGATAAAAGAGTATCGACGGTTTGTTCGACTGTTTTTGGATACGTGGAAGGTGGGAGGGATTGATTCCACCGCGAGCACAAGGGGTCGGAAGATCATTGCCAGTCTACCGGGCAATCATGATCTGGGATTTGGCCATGGGATACAAAAGCCAGTCCTTGAACGATTCCAGACGTACTTTGGCGTTGGGAATCGGGTGGACGTCCTTGGGAATCATACATTTGTCTCCGTTGATACCGTTTCGTTGAGCGCGATGGATCAACCGAATCCCGAAACTGGTAGTTCTGGAGATACTTCAAGAGGTGACGAGATTTGGAGAGCGGCCAATGAGTTCCTGAGTGATCTTTCAAATATAACAGCGCGAGCTGCGAAGGAAGAATTGCTTGCCCTCCAAGGCCGCGCGGAGAATTATTCTACGCCCGCTAAGATTGTTGATGCTGCCGATCCTTCACCTCCAGTGATATCATCTGCGCAAACTGATATAGAACTGCCTACTATTATTCTTACACATGTTCCCTTCTATCGTGAGCCTGGGACTCCCTGCGGACCCTTGCGCGAACGATTTCCACCATCTTCTACCAACCCATTTCCAGAGAAGGATGAAAGAAACGCTATCAGAGTTTCCCGGGGCTATCAATACCAGAATGTTCTAACCGACGCAATTAGCAAGAAAATAATAAGCAGCGCCGGCGCTAGCGTAAAGCAAATATATTCTGGAGACGACCATGACTACTGCGAAATTAACCATCGCGAATTCAGCGGCTCACCCAAGGAGATCACTGTAAAAAGTTTGTCAATGGCGATGGGCGTGCGCAGACCTGGTTTCCAAATGGCCAGCATTCATAACCCGATCGACCTCCAGACGGGAAAATCCATAAACGCAGCATCCTCCTCCACCATCCAAAACCGCCTCTGTCTCCTCCCTGACCAAGTCTCCACCTTTGTCCAATACGCCTATGTCCTCTTCTTGACTATCCTCGTTCTCCTCCTCCGCGCCGTCACCCGCTCATTCCTCCCCGCCACTGACTCAACATCACCAACATTGTCTCATGGCTCTGAGCCTCTGTTGCCCCTCACCAATAGTCACAGCCGCCACTCCTCCAAACACCTAGACACCTCCCTCTCCACAACTTCCAGCACATCCACCTCATCCCCCACCTATCACAGTGAATATCGTTTTTCGAACCGCACTACATCATCCTCACCACCGTCTCATCAGGGTAATCGCCCATCAACAAAGCAGGTACAGATAATTGGCGTGCCCAGCACCGGTAATGATGTGGTCAGCGAGAGTTTGCGACAGGCCGACATGGCACTGGATGAGAAGCTGAAAGATCGAAGCTGGGCCCCGAAAAGGGGTGCTGGTAGTAGCATTACCTACCAGCATTCCGGTGGCGGTGGAAGGGGCCGCCTTCGGCAGTTCAGACATGTGGCGTATACAGAGTTTGTACGGCCGCTTCGGCGCATTGCCATTGCAGCCGGGATATTGTATTTGTGGCTCGTGTGGACGTGGATATGATGTTCTTTCTTATTTATTATTTAATTTATATTTATTTTTTATTTTTTATTTTTTATTTTTTTTGACGTTTTTATACTTCAATGCATGTACACGGGGAGGTGCGTTGGTGGACCCCATTGTTCTTTTCGCATTTTTACTGGGAGTCTAGTTTTTATTTGCGTTTCAAATTGTATATATTATGCTACGATAGCACACTGATATTGCGCTTTAATATTTTATTATTTCTTGACCCCTTTGAAAAATTTGAATGGAACCTGAACCGTGGGCTAACACTTGAATAAACTACAGCCTAATAGCTCCAGGTATCTGAAATCTCCCATCATCACAACCAGCTATTAAACACTCAAAAGCATTTTTACTTGCCCTCTGCCAGCTTATTTATTATATATCAACTTTATGCACAGCGTTTATGCCGTGGGGTGTGGGTGTTTATGCCTGGTTTCCAGCTGGTTTAATTGCATGTGCCTAACCAGATTTGTATCTACTTCATTTTGTCACGGCATCATTGAGGCAGCAGGTTCCGATTCATTCCCAGCACATGCACGAGCACTTCAGCTCGTAGCAGCAGCTCACACATGAGAAAACATGGGACGAGTTGATATTGAAGACCACGACCTGCACATGGAACAGACAGCCTCTCCTTATGATCGTTGTTGTTGTTGTTCAACAACAGGAACGACCTTTCACTCAGATCAGGGATGAAGCCCATGCCAAAGATACCATATCAAGAGAAAAAGAAGGAAAGAAGGGGAAAAAAAAGAGAGAGAGAGAACGAGAGAGGTGCACGGCCTGAAAGATGGCCACTTTTTTAATGATCACACACCGCTTGTCAATTCATAAGCAATGGCAAGGAAATGGCAAAATTAAGACCAGCAGCTCTTGTGTCTGGCTGTTGGCGATATCTTCAATGCAGTTCTGCTCCGTATGGTATGTACATACCATATTCAAGATGCCAAAAGCACACCGCCATTCCGTTGACATCGTTTTCTACCAACCTTTCTTTCAAGAAAATATTTTAAATCTAGAACAAGCGGTGCCAACCACGCACATGACACATCTAAGACGAGCTTTTCCAAGCTCAATTGACGATTTTCAGCTCCGTAGTTTAAACCGTGTATGGACGGTCGGGAATAGGATATTCAGGGTGACCGTAAAAATCGAGCTCTCATACTCCGTACTCCGTAACAAGACCAACATTTAGGTCTAGGCCCATGCGAATGCCCAATTTTTCTATCAGATCTGCTTGCGCTTCGACCCTCTGTAGCACAGTCACATACGAGCCTCTCTTTGTCGAGCCTGATCTGGGAAATAGAGGCGGCTAGGCTTTGGGTTTCTTTTTCTTTTTTTTGTGCCCCATCTATTGAATTGTCTCATTTCTTTTTCCTTTTCATTTTTCCCTTTTCTTTGGTGACGAATAGGGATTTACTACCAAACAAGCGGACATAATATTATTGAAGTTTATGCGGTGCCTAAATATTTTGTGCTCAGTGAGTGGTAAGATAGTACAGTACTTCCCCACGGTTCTTGGCTTGGATCAACAATACGGAGTAAACAGATCGCCAACTGATTGATATGGCGCCGAGTACGGAGTACCTCAGTACTAGCAACCACCCTCAGAAACATGCGCAACTTTTCCAACCATGCCGAACCGTTGCTCATGTTTCCATGCATGGACCAAAGTTCCTGGCCTCTCGGGGGTGTCTCATGTCAATCGATAATTCTACCATTAGTTTAGTAGCCCAGTACTACTAGTTATGCATGACGCCGAGCATTTTGTATCATTGAAAATAGTATGGCAAAATCCATATTTCTTGTAGCAAGGGTTCGCAAAAACAACCTTATCTCCTTCAGAACGGAGCACTCTCTTGATTTTCTATGTAGGACCATAACCCGAGATCAGAGAAAAACTGCGATCGAATAAAGTTGACAAAATTTTGTACTGCCAAGTTTGTTATCAGCAAAGGGGTTAATTAAGACATTGGTTGGCGCATGGGTGCGAAGTACGGAATACTCCGTAGTGATTTTATGGAATCAACTTGGATGAACATCTTGAGCGAACTCTGCCACAGGGAACATTTGCCAATTGCAATTATGGGTACTCCGTGCTCCGTACTCTATACATATTCAGCGGTTCAATAAAGGGATTGATAATTATACCCCAGTCTGGCGAATTACACCGAAGCTAAAATTAATTAAGCATATGTACGGAGTATCTAGACTACAATAGTACGTTCAAAATATCTAGATATTGAAATGACTATGAACTTCATATGAAAAGGGTACGGAGTATGAATATCTCATTCAGCAGATGAATGGCCCAGTCATTCAATTATAATAAATACGGAATGTAGTATTTGTATTCTTATAGCTAGCTTGCTGACTATGGCAATGTAGCTTCTCACTGTACGAGAGCTCATTGCAATATAACTATACTCCCGCTCGCTGACTCTGGCAATGCAGACACTGCCTTCTCATCTGATAAGAATTTAAACAGCATATTTTCTGTCATGACAATTTATGAATGCTTATTGACTACGCAGTAGAAGTGAAAATTCAGTCTATCTATTAGTAGTTATATCAGAATGTGAACGGTCACACACTAATTAGATTCTTACAGTCAAATAAGTGACTCCACAGGCACTGCAAGTACTAGAACTTCTCACTGTATAGGAGACTCATCTATCGAGATACTCATCTGCTCGGTCTGATATTAGTTCGTTTACCTCCGAGTTATCTAGTTCTCTGCAGCACACACGAAGCATTTTAGGTAGGAAATCAAGCCAATATTACACACTGACATCGTCATCTTACTAGCTGGCTATGACGCTGCGGGTACTCCAACTCCCCCCTATATAAGATCTTATCATAATATTTTCTTCATATGCACTATATTTGATCTTTTATATTGCAGAACTGGGTGGAATAAGCAGCTCTGCAGATTCAACAACCTTGCCATACTTTCTTTTATGGGGTGCTCATCAGATATTTGCAGTGTACGGAGTATACGCTATGATTTATGTTTTTTGGCCATTAAGTCTTCCAGGCTGACAGTTGGGATCAGCGGGGTCCTTTAATTAGTTCTTCATGTAGATCATACCCACAAGTGAACTGGTTCCTGTTTTTTATGCGGGCGACCTCCGCATCCACTGTGAGGGCTCTGAGGAGATGTCCCGGCCATAACCACCCAGTCCACATTCCAACGAGCATAATAATTATAAAGTATAAATAAGAAAGAAAGAGATGCAAATGAGAATGAGCTGCCAGGATAGAATTAACTGTACGGAGGGCTCCGTAAACTACTCCATATATTGAGATGAATTTTCACACTGGCAGCAAAATCTTCGTAGCAATTCATTCGAAAACCTCTCAATGATGACTCCACCGCGTTGATGACCTCCGTTACCTTGAAACAATACCCTGTTAAACTCAATAGGGAATTTGTAGTTGTAGACCGACCTTGTAAGCATCCCCCTAAGATCCCCCTAAGAGGTACGGGGTACTTCATAGGCTCATGCCGTTGTTGAGAATGACCTGCTAGGTTCGTGACATTTTGCAGAGAGTTATCGAAACCCGAAATGAGGCAGGACATCAAAACCGAACCTGGCTCATAGTACTCCGTAGTCATAAAAATAAACGTACCCGAAACGCAACATCAAAACTGCCCACGCATCGTCCAGGAAAAGTCAAAGTTGCATATATGGAGAAGTACGGAGTCTCTATTTGTGCGTCAGGGCCATTCTCGTGGCCCCTGAGCGGCTTCAGAGAACTTCGAATTACTCCGTATTCTTGGCCAAAATAGCTGGCCAATGAAAGTATCTCCGGAGAACATTACTCTGAACTCAGAGTCCACATCCCGCCCGCACAGCCACTGTCCGAGCGAAGATCACAATCCAGTTTTCCTGGCCTGATACGAGTCCGGACTCCGGAGGTGCCCTGCAAAAGTTCGTTCCTGCCGCTAAAAGCACTAAAAACGCCACCAGCTATTAACGGGATTATTTCCCACAAGTCTTTTTCATTTGTTCCCACCTTTCGGTTCAATAATCTTTTCAATAGTACCCTGTAAGAAGTACGCTCTATCCATGCTTATATAGCATCCTGCAAGAGATCTCGCCAGCACTGCTCCCATGCTTTAATAGCTTCAGCTCTGTTCTTTGACGCCCTCTTCTTAGTAGTTTGACGCTTCATACATGACCAGCAGGGCTCGATTGAATTGAGATATAGCGAATTCCCACATCATACCATCCTTCGTATAAACATGGTGTTGAATGCAGTGATCGTGAGATGAAGCCTTATTCTCTTGAACCATTGTATCAGAGCGTTCCTTCTCACACTCCTTCGCGAAGGAGAAAAGCTTTGGTACTCTGTATAAGAATCTTCGTTTGATATGGATACCAATCAATGTCATTGTGACTGCCGCGAGAGAGCTTGCCGGATTTCTTATTCCATATTCACTGAGGCGTTTTGTCCAGTAGTTGATGAAGATTAAGCTGTCTTCTTTCATTCTCAAGTTCCCACTTCTTCTTCATTGAAGGCTTCAATTTCTTGTTCAAATTAACTATTATTTTCAAAGATTCGGTCTTATCAGCAGCAGTTTCAGAAGGACAGCAATGACAGGTCTTTCTTATCATAGAAGAAACAACTCTAAAGCATGAACTCAGAAGCGCTCTTTCAGCATTCTTGCATACAGCTTCAAACAAAGGCTTCATCTTTTGTACATCAAATGCGATATCTTGCATGTTGATGAAGTTCCAATTCTCAAAAGTACAATGTCTATGTTCAAGACAAACTTGAAGTCTTTCTTGTCTCATTCTCTTTGTTAAATCAGGATTTTGTGTGAGCATATTTTCCGAAATCCAGCTGCTTTCAGAATCCTCAGTCAGTACTGTGATAACAGCTATATTGATTTCTTTCATGCTGAATTGACTCGCAATATCAGCACAGTTTTTCTCTTGATCATATCAATCGGTTCGCACCTGGGTAATAATCTGCTGCCGAACTTCAGATTGTAATGCCCGGGAACCTCGGGTGCAGGCATCTAACCACTTGACGAAAAAGATCACACAACCGCAATAGCTACCACTATTACTAGCACCCGAACCCTATATATAGGTATACCTCCCGGGAAACGCCAGGTATGGCATGCCTTGTGGCATGACCCAGATGTTCTCTTTATATAGATTGACCAGAGCGCGAAGTATCCGCTCACTAGCAATTCAGAATAACGACGAGTGGAGTGTTTAGATCAAATCCTTGTTCTATGACGCGGGTATAGATTATGAACAGAGAGGCCTGTTAAATCAGAAATCTCGATAGAGGTCTTCTCATCAATGAATTTGAGAGTAATAATAAAAGCACGATTAGCAATATCTGTATTCAAATGCCATCTTCAATATGATAAATGATGATAAACAATTTATATTTTCAGTAGGCGAGAGATTTATACTTTAGTGGCCTTTTCTAGTGTCGAACTTTTTTGCAGTGTGCCTCCGTAGACATGAAAAAAACAAAGATAAATTCAATTCTACAGAACCGAGTCGTGGCACAGTCCTACGGAGAGTATGGATTATGGTCAGTGATTGAACAGCTCACCCAGGTTGCTCAAAGAGTCGTGTGTATCGAACGCATTGTCTTTGCATTAGTTACTCGTTGGACGTGTCGCTGTTGAGATGCAGATGTCCCATATTCTTGGGCGGCTTGCCCTACAGTCCACCCATTTGCGGCAGATCGCCAGGGGAACAAACAAAGCTGCTGTTGGAAGTACACATGAAGAAGGGGTTACATCTACGGAGTACTGCGATGGAATACCACCTCATTCCGGCCAAGTGCTGTGCTGTACTCCGTACGATGCTTAAGATCCTGGCGTGTGACATTCGCCAGTTCTCGATGGAAGAAGGCCTGATTGTTTCACCATACGTTTTAGGACAGGTCTAGGTTTGTTTATGTGGGCTAACAATAGTTTTCTTTTTGGAAAAATTCGCCGTATACCCGCTAACCTGGCTTATGCCCACGGAGTAGTTTTTCTTCGGATGCCGTTTGCAATCGGAGCACTTCATTCTCCGTACATGACTCCGCTCCATGTTGATGGGTGGGTATGGAAAAGAACAAAATGGTTTTTCTGAGACAAATGCTCTGTCCAACGATAATGCGGAAATCCGGTGATAGGCTGGGTACACTGCTGGATCAGCAGCATTCTTTCTCAGCGATAATCACGAATACGGAGGACTCCGCACTCCTCCCAGATAAATATCCACAGACCCATCCATTCTAACAAGTGGGTCATGTGACTATCACTCCAGGTCGTGGGTGAGCAGATGTTTTGCCCACACGCTGGATACTACAGGATACAGGATACAGGATACAGGATACAGGATACAGGATACAGGCAGTATCAGGGGCTGCGGCCGTTAAATAGCCAAGGGGCGTGGACAGAACCCCAGCAGTTGATCGACAGCCCGGTGGGCACCAATGGATCCAAGGACCAGTGAAGCCTAACTAAAAGGCCGCCACGGCTTGATCCTGTCACCCACTAAAAAGTCTTAGCAGCAGCTACAGGGTGGTCCCTACGCTTCGCAAGGGATCAAGTGGAGCGAGCTAGGCTGGTAGCCCTAAAGTACGGAGTACTCTGTGCTGTACTCCGTACAAAAAGCAAAAACGCGTTCTAATTCTTGTTCCTGGCGCTTCCACTCCAATTCCCTTGTAGTTACCATTCATTTTTCTCCTTTTCTTCTCCTCTGCTTTCTCGTTTTCCACCTCTCTCTTCTCTCCCCGCGAGGATTACTTTCGTTCACTCCCTCCAGTCGCTCGTTTTTGTGCAGTCGTTTGCTAAGTTCTCCAATCCGTAGGAGTTTTACGCTCCTGAAGGCAAGGTTGAAACAATTTGGAAGAAGCGACACGCCCATCAGGTTCCAAATACCTGCAGTGTGTTACATTGGTACTCGATGTTCACTTGAAAAGGACTTCGAACCACTTCTTCACCTTTCCTTATCCAGTCTCTACCAGAGCATACGTCTCTCGTTCGCTTTAATTTGAAGGGAAATTAAAACAACAGCCTCTACACTCCTTCGTTTAATATTTATTTCGGGCAAAAATCATGGGGCCTTTTCGCTGGAAAGTGCTCCTCTTCTTGAACGTGCTGCTGGGCGTTGCTTCAGCTTTCACTATTTCAGGCGCGAGGGGCAATATCAACCCTTGGACAGGCGAGCGACCCGCTCGTAAAGACATTAACAGGCTGCAATGGTCTGGTCCTGAATGGGATCTCTACATCCAGGCCCTCAAGGCTTTCCAGGAGGAGGATCGGGATGATATCTTGAGCTTTCACAAAATTGCTGGTATGACATCTTCTTAGCACTTCATGTACTAATTACGGATATAACTGATATGGGTGTCTAGGTATTCATGGTTACCCTTACACCTCCTGGGATGGCGTTGAAGGTGTGCGCAATGCCGGTTACTGCTCTCATGGATCGACCCTATTTCCCGTATGGCATCGTCCTTACCTTTCCATGTATGAGGTTAGTGAAAATTTTGACTTATTATTTAATTTCAAATACTTTATCTACTGGATTAATCCAGCCATCTAACAACCGTTACCAATGACAGGAGTTGATCTCGGGCCATGCCAAAGCGATTGCCGACTCGTACCCCGCGTCCATCCGAAGAATCTATCAACAAGCCGCTGCCAATCTGAGAATTCCATACTGGGACTGGGCCAATGATCCGGAGATCCCTAAGTCTGTGATTACACCAGAGCTTAATATTAACACGTCAGAGGGATTGATGACAATTCCCAACCCGCTTTACAACTACGCTCTCAACCCATCCACGAAAGATGGCTTCCCCAATGATATTGTCAGTAACCACTTCCTCGGAAATACTGGAACATCGACATATTTGTGCTTTCCACTAACACCCCCTCTCTCAGCTTCTGAAATATCGCAACACCGTCCGCAACCCCAACGAGAAGGGTGAATCCCAGATTGAAGCAGTCCAGAAAACTCTGAACGCGAATGGTGCTCTGTAAGTCAACATTTCAGCAATAACGGTGTAGCAATCAAATAGTGTCACCTCACTAACAAACACTTAAGCATCCGAGTTAACACATACCAGCTCCTCGCTGGCCAAACTAACTACACTGTGTTTTCGACCGATTCACTCCGGGACAGCCAAGGGGGCTATAACAACCTGGAGAACATTCACGGTCTCATCCACGTTTCTGTTGGAGGCAATGCTGGACACATGACCTACACCCCCTGGTCTGCCTACGACCCTATTTTCTGGCTCCACCACACGTTAGTAAACAGTCACACTTTCCAGTTTGTCAGAAGCGTGCTAATTGATGATGCAGCAACGTCGACCGTATCGTCGCTCTGTGGCAAGCTCTTCACCCTGAATCCTATGTACAGCCGCTGGTAAACAGGGACGGAAACTTCATGACGGAGCCAAATACCTTGGAAGATGCCAAAACACGTACGTGCAACTCGTTCCTTCCAAGATTTTATTCTGGGTCTAGCGGAAAAGTGAAGAAAATAAATAAAATTAACGTTTCTTTTCTAGCATTTGCCCCTTTCCGCGACTCGGAGAACAATTTTTTTAACGCCGAGACGTCCCGCCACTTGAGCACTTTCGGATACACCTATCCCGAGATTCAGGACTGGAACACTACCCCAGAACAACTGGCCAGGAGCGTGCGCATTGCAGTCAACCAACTGTACAATAGACCAGGCGACAACAACAAAAACAGGAAGCGCAGCACCGCTCTCACTGCCCGTGCCGCGCACCACCACGGTATGATCAAGCACAAGCGCATGCCCAACCTCGCCGAGGACACGCTGGACGACCTCAAGAAGCTCAACTTCAAAGTCAAGGAATTCTTCGAAGACCTGGGTAAATTCAGTCTGCTCAACTTCATCAAGTTGGGCATCAACAACTTGGAGAAGCAGTGGGTTATCAACATCAAGGCGAACAAGTTCGCACTACCAACAGCTTACAACATCCATTTCTTCCTCTCCGAGCCGCCCGAGGAGTCCTGCGACTGGGCGCATGCACCTAACTTGATCGGCACCTTCGCCTCCTTCGCCTCCTCCATGGGCTCCCCGCAAAACACAACGCGCTACATGTTCGGGCAGATCCCGCTCTCACACGTTCTCGCTGTGGTGTGGAGCAACAACATGATTCTCGACCTGAAAGACACGACAATTCTGCCCTTGTTGGAGAAGCATCTTGAGTGGCGCGTGCAGGATCTGACAGGTAAAGTTGTGGATGCTGGTGAGCTTATCGGTTCCTCCACCGGCCAATCCCGTGCGCTGGAGATTACGATTGCGGAGCGTGATGTTGAACCGTTGGCGGCCGATGATACGAAACGGGAACACTTCCCCATTCTTGGCGACTGGACGGTGTTTAAGGATATCACCCAAAAAGAAAAGAAGGGGTGCAAGGCCAAGTATAAAGTTTAAGGGAGGTGTTCTTTTGCCTCCCCTTTTTATATTTCTGTTTTTTTTGGTTTTGGATAGAGTAGGAGAAAGGGGAGAAAAAGTTGGAAAATGGGAAGGCCTAGCTAACAAAGAAAAACCATATCAACGTGACTCCCATCACCTTTCTCAGATTTTAACCCAACGATCCTTGGCTCCGTTTTTCATTTTTTCCCCCCTTATTTTCCTTTTTATATCTTGTATGTTGTTCTTTTTGGTTTTGTCCGTTCTAGTGCCCAAATTTTTCATGCCGTACATTACATATTTCCCCCCCCCCCTAGTATATATTATCCTCTGCAAACTCTATCTCCCTTTTTATATACTATATCCCTGCTAGAGTCAGAGCCAGAATTTATATTCCTTTCTATTTTCTTCTCTCCAAATACTCATTTTGAAACCCTATCCATGTAATCTAACTTATTAGTAAACGGGAGCTTTTCAGAGATTTAATTCCATTTGTATATAAAACTGGCTCCCTGGCCTTGGGGTGAGGATGAGCTAACGAGATGAGCCAACGAAATCTGGAAGTGACTTGTTGAAAAGTGCCAAAGGGAATGAATGAACCTTGGAATATAAGAATTACGAGAGAACTGAAACATGATTGATATAATAAATAAACTGTATGAGTTCGGAGCACCGTGTACGGAGTACGGATTAATCCACTTAACAGATGCCTCCCTTTTACCCTCTGGCCTTTGCCTAATGTATGTAATCCCCGCACCAAAGCAAGCCCCAGCCTCAGCCTCAGCCACCGCCCAGCCGTAACTACTATGGAGTTACTCCGTAAACCTGTCCCGAATCCTGTACGTAATAGGGCGCTCAAAGAACACTAGTTGGGACTGGGAGCTCTGGGCAGCTGGACGCCGGGGGGGGGGGGGGGAGGATTGGGCTCCCGCAGCCAATTGGCAGGGAGATGCTTATCTCTGGATATGGGTTGAGCGAAAAGAGAACAGCTGCATTAAATCCTCCGTAGGGAGTAACTCCGTACAGAGTAAAAGCGAAAGACCATTCAAGACGGCCTGTGGGAAACCCAAGATGCGCGGCTGGCTACCTACTTGCGTAGCATACGGAGTCATATAGACTGAGTCCTGGTTATGCCTCGGGTATTTAGTTAAATTGTGGCGGCAGAATTGAAAAAGTTTAGGAACAAAAAATATTTCACTGTCCTCCGTATACTCCGTATACAAAGAGTTACTGATTTCCGGAATCGAATATCTCTTACGTCTTGAAAACTGCACGGAAGATTGTAAGATGTTTAGAGTCAATCAGAGCAGCAAACCGGAAAAATAAAATCCCAAAATTAATTTTAAATTATAACTAGTTGGAGATAAATAATTAGACGGTTAGGCTTCTATCGACGACAATCACATATTTGAATCTCCCGGTTGGCCCCAGATTTCCCTTCAATTATCTCTCTGGCCTGGTGATTGGGTGCTACTTAGTTACTCTCTGGAGAAATAATTCCAGAAAAGGAGAAAAGGAGAAGAAACCTACCACTTGTTATACAGGGTATATACGGCTCCAACTTGGGGGCGGTTTGATTCATAAGTTGATTATTACTTACTACTTGTTTTTGAATCTTTTTAAATTGTCTCTCTTTTTACTAGTGCCTTTTCCATCCTTGCTTTGTAGGAGAATTCCCTCCGCGGTCTTGTATCTGCTCAGCAATTCTTTCGAGAAACTCCAAGCCATCAGACAGTGCACGCTCTCACTCTCTCCAGTGCTGCTGCTCGATGAACTCCTCTGCATTCTCTGTACGCATGGTCTCTCGCTGATTTGAGCTGTCTGACCTATCCTATGTGCAGTAGCTTCAAACCGGGGGTTTCACCTTGACTAATCTTTGTCAAATTTGCCTGCATATCAATTCGATAACCAACTGGCGGAAGATTCCCGGCCAAGCTGCTATCCAAGACTGAGACGAGGAGAGGGAAAAAGAATGCCTGCTTATCTCCCTGAAGTATTTGCGGATTGTGTTTTCTCCTCCTTTTTCTTCCTTTTTTGGGTTTGAAGGACGAGAATGGCTACGGCTGCTGCGATAAAACCACCTCCAACATCCCGCCCGCTAGCTTCTACTTCCGCTCCTCCTACTACTCTTCCTCCCCCCACCACCGCTGCTGCTCCCAATAGTCTCAGCAGCAATTATCATAACAATAATAAAACTATCACTCCCTCCACCACTAACGCACCCGCCTCCAATACCGCCTTCACCTCCACCTCCGGTCCTGGAGCTAGTGCTGGAGTTAGTGCTTGTGCGGGCGCTAGTGCTCTGGGTGGCATACCCCCCCGCTCCGCCGCCCGTCCCGCCAACTACATTATCACCTCTAGACAGCAACTGCAACAGCAAGCCATAATGAACAACTCCGTTTCAAATGGCTATTCTGTAGCTGTTAGAGCTGCTTCCCCCATCACAACCACGACTACAGCGGCCTTATCGTCAACTACTGGGAGTCCCGCCGCCAACTCAGCTAGACCTATCTGTGACGCCTGCTACGGACGCAAGATCAGAGGTGCTACGGACGAGGCGGCCGATAAGTCCTACTTGTGTGAATTTCATCGGCAGGATTGTACGTTTAATTATCCCACTCAGACACGGGTTCAAACGGCGAGTCAGCTAGGCAAGAGAAAGTTTCAGGAAGAGTCTAGAGTAGGACCTAGCACGGAAGAGGATGCTAATGAGGACGAGGGGATTAAGCGGTGCGTGCTATTTATACAGAACTATTTTAAATCCTTACTTCGCCTCTTCCCGTCTTTCTCTTTTATATGATGCTCAAAGACTGCCTTTCTCTTATCTATGTCATTTGAGATCGTTTCTAATATACTGCAGTCATGCTACGGAGCAACCGCTGTCGCCAACGACGGCTTTCTCCATGTCCGTCTCTCGTCGCCAACATCCACATCCCTTCTCAACAGCAACATCAATAGGAGCAACCCCGGGCTCCTCCTCTCTTGAAGATTCCTTTGCGACCAGCCAACATATTGGCATGACTACAGAGCTCGAGCCACTCCTACTTGACTTCTTAACCCTCGACCACAACAATGAAAGCCCCTTGGCCACGTCTCGCGTTCGCAAACTTGCCCCCGACGGAACCTTCATGCGCGTGATTGACAGCTCCCTTGCCCGACAGGAGTTGCACACCAGTTCAATCGAAGCCATTGAGAACGCCGTCCACCCCTTTGGCCCCATTCTTGTCGATAAATTCTTCCAACATGCCCACCCGGCCTTCCCTTTGTTAAAAGAACATACCTTCCGCCACTCGTATCAGACTAGACAGAATCTGTCTCCTGTGCTGTTGGCAGCGATGTACTTTATCACGTTGAAATGGCTGGAACCAGGTACGGAGACAGGGCCAGGATCAGACATGCAAACACTACGAAAACCGGACGCCACTCACCTCGAAGCGATGGCTACACGGTTACTTAATGAATCGCTCTCGCAACCACACATCTCCACTATCCAAGCAGGGCTGCTCCTCTCTCAGAAATGGAACTTCAATACCCCCACACTAATCGCCCAGCTCGTAACTGTCGGTCACGACCTGGGCCTGCACCAAGACTGCAGCAGCTGGAATATACCTGCGTGTGAAAAGGGGCTGCGCAAACGCCTGGCTTGGGCCTTGTATGTACAGGACAAATGGTGCGCGCTCGTCCACGGCCGCCCATCACATATCTTCGCTACAAATTGGGCCGTGAAGGAATTATCGGCGGAGGATTTCTCATCGACGGGCCCCGGTGCCCTCCTCTTCCGCCACTTCGTTACGCTAACTGCCATCCTCTCCGAAATCCTCGACACCTTCTACACCCTGCAAGCCACCTCCGAATTCTCCGCGGCAGGCCCGCAACGCACCCGCATAATCCTCGAACGGGCCAAACCTATCCAAATACGGCTGAAGGAGTGGTTCACACGCCTCCCAGACCAATTGAGAATGGACCATCACCAATATTTCTCAAGCCGTAGCGACAGCAGCAGCAGCAGCAGCAGCAGCAGCAGCAACGCCATCGCAAACTCCATGGGCGTAGATGCAATTACAAACACAAATACAACTCCAAACAAACCTGATCACCCAAACTTTAATGGTGGCCTACACCTGGCCTACTTCGCCACCGAGATAACTCTACACAGAAGTATAATCCGCTCCCTAGGCCCTGACTCCGCGGACCCATACCTCTCTCATATCTGCCGCTCAGCGGCAAAAACGCGCCTAATCTCCGCCATGGACTTCGTCAATCGCCTGCGTCCCGCCCATTTGCGGGCATTCTGGCCCTCAGCCTCCCGGACAAATTTTGCCTTAATCAGTTCGTTTGGAATTCTACTGAGAGCTACGGCGCTGACGAGGGAAGAGGAGGAGTTCTATCGGATGCGGTTAGGAGAGTATCGATGGACACTTAGTGTTAGTTGTAAGGACGCGAAGTTTTTGGCCGGGGCGATTGAAGGCTTGGATGTCGGGATGTGTTTGCTGAGCAATGTGCCGCCGAAGAAGGGGTTGGATGAGGTTGTGGCCGATGGTTATGCGTATGGCGATGGCAATGGCAATGGGAAAGGGAAAGGGAAAGGGACAGGGAACCGAGATGTCATTACAATTCCTGGTGGCGGCGACGAGATTAATATTGCTGAAGACGAGGAAGGGTTGGATGTTGATCCGGAACTGGAGGAGGAGATGGAGCAGCTCGAGGAGATGGAGGAAAGGGAACAAGAAGAGGAGGAGGAGGAGGAGGAGGAGGAAGAAGAAGAAGAAGAAGAAGAAGAAGAAGAAGAAGAAGAAGTAGAGGGGGTGGATGTCTATTCGTTCTCATCCGGCGAGTATTCTGAGGAATATCCACATTCAGGGCATCCAAAGCCGAGCCCGGTCGGCGCTCTTGGCGGCGGCCAGGGTGACAGACTCGGTCAACGGCGCGGCCACGGCGGTCTGGGCTCGCAAGGCAGTTACCAACCCGGCTTTCTGGATAATACGGACGTAGATCCAAGCGCAACCATGAATAACAGCCGAAGACCACAAGGCACCCGCGAGTTGGCAAGTCGGAAGCTGAACGGAAGGAGGAGCGGCAACAGGAATCTGGGTCAGAGCAATCGGAATGCCAATGGTGGAGATCGAAGATCTAGCTCGTTGCCGTCCGTTGTTTCCGGGCTTGCGTCTCCGGTTACATCGATGGAAGGGAAGAGGGAGAGGGAAAGAGCGGCGCAGGGTGGGAGGTGAGACTTGGAGAAGATCATATTTTATTTTGGATGTTATATATATACGGATGGATGGACGAGAGATGCATTTGTGTTTTTTGATAGTAAGATATCCACCTAGATGTTGTTGTGCACTCGTGTTCGTTTTTGCCTTGATTCCCCCATTTTTAACTATAGATTTTTTTTTTTTTGTTTTTTTTATTTATTTTATTTTTTTTACATAAGCGATCGTGGCATTGCATACTGTATATAGATATGGGGTGATTTTAATATTTACTTGATGAAATATATTCACATATGAATGGCTTGAATATGAGATACAAATGGCTGTAGGAGACATGAAATGAGTGGGGAATGGTAAGGTATTGAAAAAGATTTAAATTAAAAGGAAATTATGCAGACAAGGCCAGAAGGGAGAGACGTCTTTTGAAGGAAATTTGCATTGCGAAGAGAGCTACGGGGAGATAAGGAGATACCCCAAAGGAAAAGGTGCAGGGGTTGGTACTTTTTCATGATACTGCTGCTACGATAGTCAATTTTCACTCCCATCCCCTACTGGATTAACTCCCCAGCGATATTGAGATAGTAATCTCTCAAAAGTGAACCGTCATCTCCCAACATCAACTGTCTATCACATCACGAGAACGTTTCTATTCCCAACTATCGGTATTTTGGGGAGAACGGGAGACGGAGGGAACATGAAGAGAGTGTTACGATAAAGTAAAATCTATATTCATTCAACATTGACAATATGAAAAGGAGTTAAAGAGGGGGAAAATTGGGGCCAGGCAATAGTCCCCAATTTAAGGAAAACTCCAAGTACGGAGTACATGAGTCGCAAAATGAAAAAGAACAAACAGAGCTGCAGGGAAATATCGCAATATATTTTTTATGTCCCCATGTCTATTTCGCCCAAACGCCATTTAAGACGGTAAAAAAAAAAAAAAAAAAAAAAAAAAATAGTAAGAGTGTTTATGCCTAGTATCTGATGATTTTTGGCTCAGTACGTCTCGGACCTCATGTCATGCTTTTTAGAAAGGAGAGAAGAAAGGTTGGCTCGCTGGAAATCGAGGATCGAGGGTGATAGCTGGTGGGGCACATTCACTTCGTTCGGGGGCAGGAGGAAAAAGATATATGGTAGCCAAAGGATGTCGTTGAAAGTTGGGGATACAGAGAAATGGTTCACACGAGTAGTACACTATCGAGAATTAGTATACCGTCTTCAATGGACCAGAGGGGAAGGAGACCGGACAACATATCGATCAAACAGATGAGGAAAAATAGGTAAAACTCACGCATTAACACATCCGTCATTCTCACTATTATTCGTAATCTGTGCCAACTTGCCCCATAAGACCTTTCCGCTGGCCGTGACTTGTCCTAGTTCGCTAACATTGACTTCAATAATGGTTCCCTTCGTCAACACTCCCAGCTGTGTATACATAGGGCTTTGTGGGTTCTTCTTAACGCTGATAATCGGCAGTTGTACTGTAACACCTAGTTTCGGATGCGTAACGTTCGCTTTCTTATAGCGCAAACCCATGGGCCGAATAAAGCGCTCATACTTGACAGGTCTCCGAGTAAAATCAGGGCCAACAAATGTGGGTTTGGTAATCATCCGCTTCCACGACTTCTTGGCCGTTTTCTTTCCCGTCTTGACGACCTTAAACATCTCCTCTTCACTTATTCCCTTAACTTTTGGTAAGGGAACTGCGAACTGGGCCGCCTTTTCAGCCCGCTTATTCTTAATGGCACTCGACAGCGATTTCGCATTTGTCTCTTGGGATCTGTCCAGGAGATAGTTGGGTAACGGTGTGGAAGAAGGTTCGTTGGGCTCAGACGATTTGACATTTTTCTCTTCTTGCGCCCTGATCCGTTTCTTCATCTCGATCTTCTCCGCATGGCGCTTCTTCTGGTAAAGTTTAGCCCTTAGGCCACGGAAGGTCTGGGCATCATGAGACTGCTTGTGTGATTCACGGGCTATGCGCTTGCGGGTGCGTTCCTCGTGGTCGAGGCTGTTTTAAAAGGGAGAAGATGTCAGTATGTTGCTTCGTCTTTACAGGGCCGTATCTATTGGGTTCATGGGGTTCGCATACCGCTTCCCGTGCTGCTTCTGCCATCGTTCAATATATCTGTTGTGATTATAGTTAGCTGAGTTGGGCCAAGGAGTTAAAACCAGTAGATAAGGGGTAGACAAACTCGTTCTGAGGCATTGTGAAGACGGGAAACAACAGCTCTTTAAGAATCTGAGAGACCTCGACAGTGGAGTCTCTTGCCTCTCTCCATATAGAAAAAAGTTGAGGTTGGAATTATCGATAACCAAAATAATCACGTGATAATTATATAAGCGGAAGACACGTGAGTATTACGGTGACCGCAGCGGCCATTTGCGACATCCCGATTTGATTTTCTTCCACTTCATGGACAGAAGCAGACAAGAGGGATATACCGATCCTCTGCAAGGAAGAGGACGCCCTGCAGCAATTGACGGAGGGACCTGACCATACGCACCTTATTACCATCAATCATCTACGCAGCACCTCCAGCAACCATGTTCGCAAGATCTACCCTCCGCACCGCGCTGGACATCCAGTGGATGCCCTCTCTCATCCCATCGGCTCGGGCAGCATGCATGCACCAAGCCTCAACAGCTCCTTTCCACGCAACACCTCCCGAAATTCCTCCACAGGCACCCTCCAGCGAGCGCATATCACAAAAACCAGAATCAGCTATTTCATCACCTCCGGATTTGTCCACAACCGAAAGCTCCACACCCACATCAGCAACGACGCCCACGACGACGACAACTACAATCATCCCACCAAACAAACTCCCCGTTCCACCTACTTTCACAAAGCCCTTAACCCTTACTCCATCCATAACCTCTCTCCTTCCACATCTCACCACACAAACGCCTCACTACATCACCGCCCACCTGCACGCGCGCCCATACCTGCTAACAGCCGGGGACACACTGCGCCTCCCCTTCCTCATGCCCAACGTGCAAGCGGGTGATATCCTCCGCTTCAACCGGGCGTCGGTGATCGGTTCGCGCGACTTCACGCTCAAGGGGGCTCCATATGTTGACGAGCGGCTGTTCGAGTGCCGGGTGAGGGTTATTGGGACAGAGTCAGAACCGTTGCGCATCAAGGAGAAAACCAAGCAGAGGCAAAGACATGTAAGACGGGTGAAGAGTAAACATAGGTATACGATTTTAAGGGTTGTGGATGTTAAAGTTAAGGGTTTGGATGAGCTGGTGAGGGAGGGGGCCGAGATTGTGAACGAAGAAGTGATGGAGGCGGGAGCAGAGAAGCAGGAGTGATTTTCTTCTGCATTTTTTCCGGTTGGTTTATGGGAGGGGAAGCCGCTGCTTTCCGTTTCTTTGAGTGTATATTATTCCAGGCTGGAAAATTTCGGCGCTGCGGAATTGTTGTTCGTCTTTCCGAATAGGAGCGTTCTAACCATTTTTCATGTTATATTATAAAATTTGTCCTGTACCAGTATTTTGCTACACATCCTACAATCTGAAAGCGGACACCAATGCGATATGCAAGCTTGATACAATCAACTGCCCGCGCAACTAGTCGTGGATGGTTTGCATCAGCGATTGGAATTCGGAAGGAACTGCAGCCCCAAAATACCGGTATGATAAGAGCAAATGTTCATGTCCACATTAATAATTAAGGAAATAAAAGATCTGTATAAAAGTCATAAGCCTGTTGAGGCAATGCCAAGAAGTAATCGAGGCGATGTAAGGGCTATCGAAAAAAAGGCCCCAAGAGAAAAAATAAACAAGGAAACTTTGTATTGAATACTCGGGGGTAATTCACCCTCACAAACAACGCTGGAACGCAGCAAATGGAATCGAACAACAATCAAAATATGCTGCCCAAGGCAATGTTTAAAAAAATGAGATGTACCCAAGAGAGACCCAACAACCTCTAGAAAGGGAATAGAACCAAAACCACTTCCTAACTCCAGTACAAATTCAAGCGCACCAAAAAATTGAAAACTCTCCAGACTCTCATCCAAAGGTATAAAAGTGTAAAGAAAATGGCTGGAAAACCAAAAAAAAGAAAATGTGCACCAAAAATGAAAAAAGCAGTGGTATCAAAGGGCGTCTTCCTCAAGCGCAGATCGGATCTTGGCAAAGAACCCAGCCGGCCACGCAGCCAGATCCTCGTCCTTCGGCGGGCCCCTTGCCCTACAATGATTGACAACATTTGTCAATATCCTTCCCAGCATCTCCTGCGTCATGGGTACCGCCCCCTCCAGGTTTGCTTCAGGATATAAGAACGGATCCCGCTGCGCCAGTAACTCCTGTACCGTAGGTCGAAGGCGAGGATCGCGCTGAAGGCAACGCTTCAGTGTTTTTATAAGGCCCGGTGGTACGGACGCGCCACCAACACCAAAAGCTGGGAAGTCGATGGTAACTTTCGGATTGGGGATAGCCATAATACGCTCGAATTGTTTGGTGATATGCGCAAAGGGTGGTTCTCCATAGACCATTTTGTAGAGAATGCAACCAAGGCTCCAGATGTCGCTTGGCTTGCCGACCTTCATCATTTTGCCAACGGTCGAGGGGAGGCCACTGGCGGCGTTGATGTCGATAAGAGCTTCGGGTGCCATGTAGTTTGGTGTGCCAATCTGTTGCTCGCGGTGGACGTTGACAGTGTCATCTTGGATCTTGTTCGCGATTCCAAAGTCAATTAATTTTAGGTTCCCTTTGACTAGGACGAAATTGGCGGGCTTGAGATCTGAATGGACCACATCGAATTCATGGACTGCTTGAACACACTCGAGCATTTCTTTCCAGTAATATCGCGTAAAGGCAGAATCAAACACAGCGTCTTCGGTATTTAGTCGTAGCGTGAGTATCCTTTGTAGATCCGACTCGCCAAATTCCATGAGGACGCTGAGCGCATGTTTCTCCTCGTTAATTTCAAAATCAAACAGTCGCACCACTCGATCCACGTTCTCGAGCCTTTTGAGTAAGTCGATCTCTCCCTTATATCCAGCAAGAGCAATTGGGTCAACATCCTCCAAATTGACCCTTTTGAGCGCAAATATTTTACAATTTTCAGCCATGACGCGGTAGACTCTGGAACTGCCGCCTCGTCCAATGCAGTCCAATCGGGTAAACGGTTTGCGATTGATGGTAACCTGTACTCGCTTCCTCCTAGCCTGGGATGAAGTGGCTCCCGCAGGTGCAGTTGCTGTTTCCAAGACGCTCATTTTTGGAGGGGGTGGTGCTGGTCTATGTGGAGTGTTGTTATCCCTGGTGGCCAGGGGTTTGCGAGGTGAAATGGTGGGTGGCGCTGGTTTGGCTAGCTCCTTATCATCGTCATAAATCACAGAGAATTTTTCCGCCTTATCTAGAAGGCTGAAACCCTGGGACTTTGGTTTCCGGAAAGTTGGGGGTGGATCATTCTCCTGATTGCCGCTCGTAGGTCTCGAGAGGAAAGGAGGCACTTGATAAAAAGCGGGTGCATCTCTTACCGATCGCGATGAATCATTCTGCTCTGCTGATAATGGAGATTTTGATTTCGAACTGAGACCTTGGGGTGAACCGGATTTCAAGAGTGCATTGTCGGCGACTTTTTCTGATTCTGGGAGTTTCTTCGGCGCCAGTATCGGGGCGGGAGAGCCGGTGCGGCTTTCTGAAGGTCCCCGGTGCTGTTGAGGTTGCTCAAAAGATTGATCGCGATCACGGGCAGGTTCAGATTCTCGTTGCTGGAGCTCTTCTTTTGTGGCATGTGGAGGGCTACCGTTCGAGTTTGGCCATTCATTTGGCGATTCTTCTTCCACATCTTCACTTTGTCTCCTAATAACACCACGGCGCGCTGGCCCGTTGAGAAAAGATCCGGTTAATCTACCAACCCTTTTCACACGTAACGAGCTTTGCATTCCTGTATCTTCACCAGGTCGCGTTCTTAACACACTAATGGAAGAACCGGATCGGTATACGTTCTCCTCGCGCCGGCGTTCATCTCCAGCAAATGAACGGTCTACAAGACGACTCCCTCCTTCTTTAGAAGACCTCTCACTCGACTTGGTCCCACTAGGGGACACGGTGGGCGGGGAGCGAGAATTGCTCCTGGAAGCTGTAACACGCACAACTCGGGTCCGTGGAGCTGCGGGGGTAATAAAATCGCTACTACGCTGATGGTGCTGATCGGATCCATCAGGTAGCATTTCATTTTTTCTTCCCAACCGAGGACTTTCCCTACCCAAACTACTACTTGATGAATGGCGAGGGGAATTGACCCTCACGATTCTAGGAGACGGACTTCCTGTGGCCAGCTCTCTTGGCGACGCAATACGGACCTGTTTCTCGTGTAGTTTTCGTGGTTGTAACAAGCGTAGTCCGTCATTTATGCTCATGGCTTCCTTTCGAATTTGGCTCGCATTGATTCCGCGGCGTGGGGAGGTGTCGATATTCGACCCGTCCTCCTCCCCCAACAACGCTTTGACGGATGCACTAAATTTAATGGGTTCAGGAAAATCGTCATCAGAGCTGTCTCCAATGGAAAAAGAGCGTGGTCGTGACATGGGAAAGAGAGCACTGTGAAATCCAGATGCGCCTGTGTTGGTTGATGCGTGGGTGGAAAGGGATCGAGAAATCGATGTTCGAGGAAGTAGTTGTCGCGGCGACGATGACGAGCCTGGCCGTTGGAAGCTGTTGCTGTATGTTAATGGGACTGGGAGTGGTGTCGAAAATGCTGTTGCTGTTGCTGCCATATCAGGAATAACCCTGGACGCGTAACTAGACGCATCAATTCCTGCACTGTAACTTGTAGGGCATAATCGTCGTTGTCAAGTATTTTTATGGATGTTTAAAGGCCATGAATTTGAAGATGAGGGAGTGACGTGAAGAGGAGAATGTCACGTGTTGATGTCAACAACCTGGTTTCCACGACAACCGCTAACATGGCTCATGATACCCCGTACTGATTGAAAAGAAATTCCTGAAGTTTTGTTGAATTAGGATGGCTTCCAGGTTCCGCCTCGTATTTTTGCGCTCGTTTCGTTTTCATGTTTCATTCTGAATCTCGTCCCTGCTTGAATGCTGTTAAAACGCATGAATTCGGGGTTTAAATGCAAGAGGTAGGCCCTGGGTATATAACCCTGAGTCTACAGCATACGAACAAGTAAAACCATCTGAAACCAAAGAAATAGGAATGGAGTCATAATTGCTTCTAAAGTCAACCCGGTCACTACCCACGTGGATAAATATCGCTCCCAACTACTCTGTAAAGAAGCTACAAAAAATCTTTGATATTGTAGAGCCCCCCCCTCCCCCCCCTGGCAAAACGCTGTTGCGTTTCTCTCTGCACCCAATGATTGAGTCTAGCACAGCGTACGCAGTTTTGAAAGCTGAACAATCGAGAAAAATGAAAAATAGAATAATAGAATGAGCTTAAAGGAACTGGACCCCTCGTAACTAAAATTAATAAGGCTCTCTCCATTGGAGAAAAACTGGCTGCACTTTAATATCACGCAAAATCATGCTCATTGACGAGGATGCCATCGCAATGGCACAATTGATGAAATACGGGCCTTTTCAAAAACTGTCTTTCTGTCTCATGATTATAAGTTACTTACTCCGGTTGGGAATTCATTTTATCTCCTGCATTTTCTCGCCGTAGCGCCTTGACCTTCTCCCGCGCGAGTCTTTCACGGAGCTCCGTACCAGTTAGCCTGGATTTGGAAGGTTGGGCTGGCTTCTAATAAACGCAGAAAAATTAATACAGAGTTAGCAATTATATTTATTATTAACTATGTATGCCCAGCACCAAGAAAATAAGTGAACGGGATTCCGCCGCAAACAACAATTTTCCGTTCTTAGTTCCCTTCTTTCTCTTTTTCTCTGCCAAAAAGAAGGGGAGATTCAGCTACCCACCTCTTCAAGGCTCGCAGCTTTCCTTTCCTCCTTTCCTTTATCTTCCGTTTCCGCTTTCTCTTGACTTTTTTCATGTTCCGGTTCCGGTCCTAGTCCCGGTTCCGTTTCCGAACTTTTGCTACTACGTGTCACAGGGGGAGGAGCGGGGGAGGGCGACCGTTTTCTTTCCTTTTCTTCTCCTTTGTGTGAATCAGTTATAATATTCTGCCGTTTCTCTGGAGCTGGAGGAGGGGATGCTGAAGCGCTCTTGGGGCGTCTTCTAGGTGCTGGGGCGTATCTCTCAATTGATTGATGTCTTTTCCTGTCACTTCTGTCTGGGTCCACGCCACGGCTATCTGAGCGACCACGGTCACGGGACCGGAAGGGGCTGCGAGAGCGAGAATGAGACCTGCTTCGATTGGGACTTGTCCGCCGGTTGTAGATGGGTCGTTCCCTAGTTCGGCTTGGGCTGCGACTGCGACTGCGACTTCGGCTCCGGATTAGGCGGCGGCGATCATCGTAGGGTTTGGGATGGCCCTTGACAACATCAGCACGTGAATCTACTTTATCATCTTCCGCACCGTGCGATGGTGATCTTCTTCCTCGGCCTCGCATTGTTTCACGCTTGTCACCATTTGGTCGTCGGGACGGTGATCTGGAGCGGGAACTATGACGCGGAGAGGACGGGGAACGAGATATGGACGGGGAGGCACGGCGACGACGGTTGGGTCTTGGCGAAGGAGAGCGGGACAGACTCGGGGAGGAACGGGAGGGGGATCTTCTCCGACGCCTTCTGCGAGAACGTGAGCGATCTGATCTACTGGCAGAAATTGACCTCAAGCGAATATCATCACGGTCCGGGCTCCGTCTTCTTCTCCTTTTACGGTCCCTCCTATCCGGTGAATGAGAGCTACTAAGGGATCTTCGGCGTCTTGTGTGTCTGGGACGTCCACGGCCTGTTCGAGGCGGAGAAGGAGATCGCGATGAATGAGACGTTGATCTGGATATAGATCGGGATATTTGTCTGGACGTGCGGCGGTCACGATCTTCAGCCCAACGAGAACTCCTGCCACCAGATGGTGCCCAAGTATCTGCTTTGCGCCTGGCGGGCCCATCGCGATACCTGTCCAGACTTCTCCGTCTTGATGGCGGCGGTGAGCGGACATTTCTATCAGCCCATCGATCCCTGCCACCACCGCCACGACCGCGCTCGGCACGTTCCCGCTGTCGCAGAGCTTCCAACTCACGCTCGCGCATCCGCTCTTCTTCCTTTCGTCGTTTTGCTTCTTCAGCTAGCCTTTCAGCCTCGAGCTATTCAAAAGTTAGTATTGTCACTGATTTCCAAACTTCTTTTTCTGGGTGAACCACTTTTTCTTGTCTCAGTTCCAGTTTCTTAGCTTCCAATAACTCCTTAGGTACGCCTTGCGGGTTGGATTGCGCGCTGAGACACAGATTCCAGAGCTCCTTGCAGAACTTGGGTGTATCCTTGTCCAAGAAGCCAGTGAGCTGGATTTGCAAAAGTTTGATATCAGGCTACCCAAAAACAGGAGAAAGAGGGATCCTGTTAGTATATATGTTGACGCTCAATTGTGTTACGAAGAGAAAAGCAGGAGCAGACACACAAAGCGCGAACCCTCCAACAAATTGAAACAAAGCTCGATGACAACATCATCCTCATTTCCTAATATGCCAGATATTTTGCCAGCAATCCATCTAAATGTGAGAAGCAGCAAATTAGTCAGTAATTACAAGTCCGCAGCAGCAAGGTTCCACTCCGAAGAACTCACTTCTTCATCACCTCAATATTAACCTTTTTCATGTCAACCTTTTTGCTGAACTCTGGCGGGAATTTGGTCTGCCGTATCAACTTTGCCTCCGCAGTGGTCGCCATGGTGGGCCGCAACGTGTCCGTCTAAGTATTTGTACAGGACAGCTGATAGTTGGTACTTGCTTGATGGAGAAACGTCGGATGTTGCAAAGCTTCAAAAAGTTTATCCATCTCCAATCTCCAAATGAGGTAAGGCGAATGCATGTTTGGTCTTTTTCGCCCGCCGCAATACCCCAAAGCCGGAATAACTTACTGCCGGGATACATCCGTTCGTTCTGGCTGTCAAGAGGGGGGACGGATGATATACTCCGTATTCGTCTTTTAAGCAGAGGAAGAGTGCGATGAATTCATTACTGTCAATGGGAGATGATCAAGCAGATGCTTAATGATACACGTCTATCTAAAATGCCGTTGTTCCCCGTCACAACAAGTTGCCCACCAGTACTAGTTTTATAAACCGCTTTGAGCAACGCGCCGAGGGGAAATGAGCCTTTCTTTTAATTCAAATGGAACTATTATCGCTTAATGATTATCATAGCCGCCTCGTACGGCCAATACCATCTTATTACATCAATTAGAAATATATATGTACACAACTAACCGTTTGAGCTACATCAGAACCCTAAAGAGACACTAGTGCATCTCGACGCTTGATTTATTACTGGTATTTGATGGCGTCTTGATTTACGGATCAAGATTCCCGTCGAGCAGCTGATACAATGGACTTCACCATCAATATTCGTTGGAATTGTGGGGCGTAATTCTCGTTGGCAATCTTTGGGAATACCAACTTTCCCTCAAGTTATCGTTCGCGGGTGTTTCGATATCCACATCGGTTTCTCCTTTTCCCTCATCACCCTAGCTCCTGCAATACGCGATCAACATCCCGCCTAGCTTTCCGAAGCTCCTCATTCAAACTGCCCGTTTGACTATTCAGCTGTTTTAACGTGATATCATTATGGAGCTCGACAAGGTCCCTTGCGCGGCGAAGTTCTTCGGATTGGGCGGTTGAGGTTGAATCATTGCCAATGGGAGGTGGGACATGCCCCAGATCTTGTTGGTGCTGCTGCTCTGAGTTTGGGATGGTTTCGTGGACATTCACGAGGGCGAGTGCTTCGGCGTGGCCCTGTTCAATAATATGAGGAGAGGAACTGTTAGTGCGGAGTAGGGCATCTGGATTTACGCAAGCAGATGTCGGGGTGGATATTTACGCAGGCTCTCAAGGATGTCAAATCTGACAGAATTTCGGCGACCTTCATGGGGAACTTAGGTATTTATATTTCTTCGTCCTCCTTGATTTGAATTGATTACCGCCTGCGTTTGCCCAGAGAATATGGTCTGAATGCATCACGTAAAGGTTCGCTTCCTTGAAGCCAAGCTGCGGAAAAGTCACGTGTGGTAACCCGAGAAAGGTGCCGAAATTTCCCCCACGTTTGCCGGCCGAGACTACCGTAGCACAAGCAGAGACCGTTGCTGTCCTGCACGGCCATTGCTAATAGTACCCAACCCTCCCATATTCCCCAGCACTGGATATGTTTGCAGAAGGGAAATAATTAAGTGCAACTGTATATAATTGTCACATCATTTAAACAGTTGAGGAAAAATGGCCTCTATCCGAGCCAATTGCCGAAAGGTGATGTGCATTGGCCGAAACTATGCGTATGTACTCTTTATCACCACATGGATACCGTATCATTTGCCAATATGCTGTTGTAATGGGAAATGTAACTTCCAGTGCACCACATCGCAAGCTAACTCGAAGTATGCAAAATTCAGAGACCACATTACTGAGCTTAACAACGTCCGCCCGAAGCAACCATTCTTCTTCCTCAAGCCACCCTCCTCCATCCTCCTCCCAAACTCCGGGCCGGTCCTACGCCCCAAGGGTGTGAGCCTACATTATGAAGTGGAGCTCGCGCTTGTTATCGGCAAGACTCTCCGTGACCATGACCCGGCAGATGAGCAGGGTGCTTTGGATTCGATATCAGGTATGTCAATACAGCTCAATTCGGAGATTCCGATCAGCAGCCTCCGGGAATGGAGAGGCAAGACATTCCATTTATATACGAGCCGTACCAAAACGACCCATCGCTCAGCACAGCACTGACCAAACCCACCCACTAAAAACAGCGTACGCCCTCGCCATCGACCTAACTGCCCGCAACATCCAGGACGCTTCCAAGAAAGCTGGTCTCCCCTGGTCCATTGCAAAGGGCTTCGACACCTTCCTCCCAATCTCCTCCCTGATCCCCAAATCCCGCATCCCGGACCCGCACAATGCCACTCTCCACCTTTCTGTGGACGGCCAGTTGCGTCAGCGAGATAGCACAAACTTGATGCTCTATCGCATCCCGCGCCAGTTGGCGGATATCTCGCGCGTGATGACGCTGGAGCCTGGTGATTTGGTGCTGACGGGTACACCGAAGGGCGTTGGTGAGGTTTCGGATGGTCAGGTTATAACCGCTGGAATTAACGTGGACGGGAAGGAGATCGGGGAGGGGAGGATTGAGGTTGTAGTTAAGGATAGGTTGGATGGAAGATTTGAGTTTGGAGGGTTTTGATTTAAAGGGTGTAACAAGGTAGGTAGGTGGGTAGGTTACGATGGTATGTTTTTGGGTAAGGATCTGCGTTATTTTATCTTCGTTTAGATCATGTTTTCTGTGTTGAGGTCTGTGTTTTATATAAACGGATACCATTGTGAGCTATAGTTGTACATACATACCTACATGCATGTTGGAGCAGTTTTTCCTTCTACCTTGTTTTCCCAGTGCTCCCTCCAATTGAGCCCTGCCACTCTTCCCATTTCCCATCTCAGTCCCCAAATATCAACTCAGCCTGTTCTGCACAACAAGCCACCCCTCCCCTTCCTCGTCAACCGGCCAAATAACCGGAATGACCCTCCTTTTCTTCATCTTTTTCTTCCTTTTCTCAACAGCCCCATTCCCAACGCCAATCACATTCCCACAACCGCTTTGGTTCTTTTCACCTCTAGCGTCGCATTCATCCCTTTCCATATTTTCTCTCCTTTTCCCTCCTAAACCATCCACAAACCCCCTAACAACCTCCCACCTCCACCCCTCCCTCTCCAACTCCACTTCCAACCCCTTCTTAACCTTTTCATCCCTCACCCCTTCCCAAAGAGCCAACACAATCCGGTTCTCCTCACGCCGCGGGAATCCTGACAACACCACTTCCCCACGTGAAAAATACGACTCTAGAGATTCACTGGGCCCCTGACGCAGGTTTTGATCTCCTGGATATTCACACCCCAATCCGGCGGCGGGTTGTGCTATGGGGGAGAAGGGGTTCTCCGGTGGGGAGGTTGGGACCGCGGTGACGATTTCACCTTTATGATCTGGCCGTGATGATGGGGAAGCGGGTGCGATGGAGTCTGGGACTAAAATGGCAGAGTGATCGCGCGGCACTTTTGATGGGAGGGAATTGTGACTTATAGTTGAGCTGGGGAGGTGGGTGACTGTGGTAGTGCCAGAGATTGTGGAAGGGATTCTGCGTTGTTGGACTTGTTGGCTCTGAAAATGAAGCTGAGGGATGGGAGGTAGGGAGGAAGAGCGGAAGTCGTCGTTGTCACTGAGGTCTGGATTAGAGCGTAGGATTGTGACGGGTAGAGTGTCTGTGAGGATTCGTTGTTAGTTCAGGTCGAACGGGAGGGTGACAACGGAGCGGTCATGCTGAGTTGAAAGCAGGAGTGGAAAGAATGGAAGATGTTTAAACTCCCCTTTCTCTCTTTCTCTTTCTCGTTCACGTTCTCTTTCTCTCCCTATCTCCGTCTCTCTTTCCATCTGTTCCTCTCTCTCCCTCCTCATGTCCTCTACCAGCTCCTTTAACGCCCTGAACCCTTCCAAA
Organism: Emergomyces pasteurianus Ep9510; assembly: GCA_001883825.1. NCBI lineage: Eukaryota > Fungi > Ascomycota > Eurotiomycetes > Onygenales > Ajellomycetaceae > Emergomyces > Emergomyces pasteurianus. The sequence continues at coordinate 4,586 of LGRN01000195.1, read as the reverse complement.
ACCTCCTTGAACTGCCGCTCAATCTCTCCACTTTTCGTCTCTCTCTCCTCCTTGTCCCTCTTCCTCTCTCCCTCATCCTTCTCCCTCTTTTCCCTATCCTCGCTTTTCCACTCTTCAATCCCCCCTCTCCATTCCTTTAACGCCCGAATCTCCTCCTTAACGCCATCGATCCCACCTTTAAACCCTTCGAATTCCCCTCTAACCCCGCCAACGACACTCTCCACCTTTTTCACCCTCTTGTCGAGCTCTGCCCTCAATTCATCCCTGCTTGATACTACCTCAGCAGAATAAGATGCCAGGGCCTCATCAAGCGCGTCAAGGCGGGAGACGAGGGTGTTGTGTTCGCGTCGCAGCTGGTGTGCCCAGAGGAGGGACGCGGGGGAGAAATTGGTGGGTGCTGTGCTTGAATTGGGGCTAGGATGGGATTCCATCATCTGGGTATCTTGTTATTGTATGATTGTTGGGTATTGCCCGTGTACGTGTAGTATGTACGTGCAGCGGTTGTTAGCGTAGCTAATTGGTTTGTGGGCTGCAGTTCGTTATGAAGTGAAATTAGAGCCTTGGATGCTCCGTTTGCGCCTATAGCATTTGAGGTCAGCGGAAGCGGTTGAAGTGAAACGAAGCAAGCAGATGGTATAGGTCTTACAAGATGGAGGGAGTGTTTATGGCATGTTGTAAAAGTATCCCGCCTGATAAGAAGGGAGGAGGCACAGATGTAGGCCCAATCTGAATGGGGTCCCGGAGTATTCTCCTTGAAGGATGAGATACGGGGTGATGTGAACTCTTCCCCCTTTTGGCTATTGTTCCTGGTTATACTGTGCCTGACTAAAAGGCCAACCTCCTTTTCATTTTTCTTGATACATAACTGCATTATTCACTTTAGGAAAATTGGTCACATATCTATGTATCTTGCATCTGCCTCCTCAGCGTTAAAAGTAGAGAGATGTCATATACATGGGAGGGCCAAATAAAAATGAAATAGAAAACCAGGGGCCGTCTCATTCGCCCAAACGGAATAAAGCAAAATATCTATTTTCAACCCAGGAGCAAAAAAAAGGGGGGGGAGGAGAGGCAAATCTTATATCAAGGAGAATGCAACACATTCTGCTAAATAACAAAGGATGAAGAAAAGAATTTTCTAATATCTTAGAGGAATGATTGATGAAGAGGAAAAAGGAATAAATAAATGTAGAAATTGCCATGCCGTCTTGCCTCCAGGCACTTAAAAAAAAAAAAAATAAAATAAAAAAACTGAGTCTCTTTATTTAGAATGAAAATACTTTTATTTTTTATGTGCCATTACGTCCTCTCTTTCTCTTCATGATCTTCTCAATTCTCACCACCTCATGTTTGATGTTAATTGCACTGCCCCAACTTTTTATATATCTTGCTTCTTTCCCTTCTAACTTTTTCTGCGACAACATCTTATCTTGCAGCTTGATTATTACGAGCAGCAATCTCACCACAATCCATATCCCGTTCGCATGGAACAAAAGCTTAAAAAATATTTTTAAATAAGGACCTAAAATAAAACATTCTCTTTTATGCATCACGTCAACAGTCATGGAAGAAACGCAAATGAGCTACGTACCCATACAAACGGGGATCAATATATAAAAAATAAACAGGAAACAAAAAAAAAGAGAGCTGAACACGGGAAAACCATTTTAGAAGAAAAGAGGGAGAGAAAATAAAATGAGGTTGAAAGGAACTAACGAATTAAAATAAAAAAAAGGAAGTATTTTGAGATGGAATTTTGATGAAGAAACGTATAACATAAGAGGGGAAGATAAGAGACATTTATCAAATGTTAAAAGACAAGCCACGTTTAATAAAGCATAAATAGCGGACGTCAAAAAAAAAAAAAAAGGCAACGGGACAAAGGAAGTAACCCCGCCCCTCTCACACACCCCCACACACACAAGTTTTAGGAAAAACGTAACCGTACCTAGCAAGCCAAAGCACAACGGAAAACAAAATTAAAATTAAAAAACTGCATGTAACAAACAAAAGGAAGAAAAAGAAAGAAACAAAAAGAAAACCTATAGAAACCTCCCACATGCACGAGAAAAAGCCCTCTTTTTCTCTTTTTCTTCTTCTAGTGGTTTAAAATGAAAAAAAAAGAGAGATAAAAAAAGGGAGAAATCCACGCGCAAAAACAAAAACACGATCACAGCAAAACAAAAAATATTTTCCGCTGCCGTGCGAGTTTTATGTTGCCCTATGCCAAAGCGCTTCTTAAGGAAAAATGCATCCATGCAGCCATGCCCCGTCATAGGGGGAGGAAAACCAGGGGGGTAAAGAACACAGAAACAACAACGTAAAAAAACGAAACCCAACAAATACCGATACCACTTTTTTCTTTTTTAACGGAAAGGCAAGGGAGGGTGAAGAAGGTCGATAGGATGGAGGCAAGAGGAAAAGCAAGGAAAAGGGAAACAGAAAAAAAAAGAAGAAAAAAAGAAATCCGCCAAATCTGTCTATCCACTTATAACCACAACCAAGGGCGTGTGTAAAGCGTTAATTGGGAGAATCTCTTGAAAGGGAGAAAACGTGATGGGATAAATTAAAAGACACCCCGAGCTATTTGAGAGATCATAGCGGACATAGACCGGAGAAGGATTTCGAGGGTTTGGACATTTTTGATTTTGTTTAGATGAGGTCTATTATTAGGACAGTTAGCCATCGGATCTTCCATGCAAGAAGGGGAAAGAAAGGGCGGGGGTTTTTGGAGAAGGTTAGCATACCAGCAACGTTCATTGGCATCTCCTCGATCTGAGTGCTGTAGAACTGCTCGATTTCTCTCATCATGCGGACGTCGTCGGCGGTGACGAAGTTGATGGCAACACCCTTCCGGCCGAAACGTCCACCACGACCGATACGATGGATGTAGTTTTCACGGTTAGCGGGCAGGTCATAGTTGATGACCAGGGATACTTGCTGGACGTCGATACCACGGGCGAGCAGGTCAGTGGCAATGAGGACACGGGACGAGCCGGAGCGGAACTCTTTCATGATAACATCACGCTGGGACTGTTCCATATCACCGTGCATGGCAGAGACGGTGAAGTCACGGGCGGTCAGTTTGTCAGTGAGCCAGTCAACCTTTCTCCTGGTGTTGCAGAAGATGACGGCCTGAGTTATGGTGACGGTCTCGTAGAGATCGGACAGGGTGTCGAGCTTCCATTCTTCCTTCTCAACGGCGATGTAAAACTGCTTGATACCTTCAAGGGTAAGTTCTGCCTTCTTCACCAAAATACGAACGGGGTCGCGCATGAATTTGGTAGTGACCTCCAGTACGTCCTGAGGCATGGTGGCGGAGAGCAGGACAACCTGGGTAGATTGGGGCAGAAATTGGAAGATATCGTAGATTTGTTCGGTGAAACCGTGCTAGAATTTATGTTAGTAAAAGAAAGATAGAAAACCCGGTTGAACACTTACAGAAAGCATCTCATCAGCCTCGTCGAGGACGAACATCTTCATGTGGTCAGTCTTGAGGACGCGGCGCTGGATCATGTCCTGAACACGACCAGGAGTGCCAACAACGACCTGGGGGCCCTCCTGGAGAGCCTTCATATCCTCGCGCACGCTGATACCACCGATACATGCGTGGCACTCAATGCTCATGAAGTCACCAATGGCAACGACGACTTTCTGGATCTGCTGGGCAAGCTCACGGGTGGGAGCAAGGATCAGCGCCTGGCAAGCCTTGAGGTTGGTATCAACCTTCTGCAGAGCAGAGATGGAGAAAGTAGCAGTTTTGCCAGTTCCGGATTGAGCCTGGGCAATAACGTCGGAGCCTGCATGTTGTGTTATTATGAATTTTTGAGTTTCTTGACCTCGATATTACTTTAATAAACGACCAATTTAACGTACCCTTGATGACGGGCATGATAGCGCGCTGCTGGATAGCGGAGGGGCGCTCGAAACCATAGGCATAGACACCTCGGAGAAGCTCAGCGCGGAGGTTCATAGCATCGAAGGAGTCTGTGATTTCATCATAATTGGATTCGATTTGTCCTAATTGGGGAAATATTTTTATTAGCAATTTATTGCTTTCTCATTCAAAAGTTTCGGGTTTTATCTGTGTCGATATGAGTCGCCGCTGGAAAGGCGAAGCAAAAAAAAACACTAAAAGAAAAATCCTTCACTGCGCAGGGATGATGCGGCAAAACGTTAAAACGTAAGAAAAACGATTAAAAAAAAGGAAAAGCCAACCTTCTGGGATCTCTTCGAGACCCTTATCGTTGGAAGCCATGATTGCGAGTTGGTTGCTTTGGGATCACAGGCCGAAGCTGTGATCGTGGTGATGAGGGATGGTTTTGACAAAAAAAAAAGCGCTGGGTGGGAAAAATGAGGCCTAGCGATCCTTGCCGGGAACCTGCTCAAGGCCTGTGAAAATACGTTTCGTGGGGTATAAACCGCAATAAACTAGAACCTATACTCTCTTAAGACGAGAGTAGAACAGGAACTAGGAGTTAAGACTAACTCGAGATATTTATTGATGCGAGGGGTAGTTTGAAGTGTTGTGTGTGAAGTGAAGAGAAGAGGAGAAGAGAAGGAAGAAAGAGGAAGAAAAAAAAAAA
>LGRN01000194.1:0-46945 GCA_001883825.1 Emergomyces pasteurianus Ep9510 | reverse complement strand
AAAAAAAAAAAAAAAAAAAAAAAAAAAAAAAAAAAAAAAAAAAAAACGTGCAAAAGACAAAAAGCCACCCATCCTAAATTTCCACCGCCCCCTTTTTATATATGCATTGCCCCTGGGTCTCTCTGTTTGCCAAATGGGAAAAAAAAAAATGCCCGCCCGTTGCCTGGTCATGCTCCTGCATAACATGCAATTAAAAACTTCCTGGTTGAAATTGAAAAAAAGGTGGAAATTAAAAACAATAAAAATAAAAGAGCAACCACTTTCATGCACCATACACACGTCTAATACCCCTCCGGCAAAACATGTAATGAAAAGTGAAGACCGAAATAGGGCTGGCTGGCTCTCTCAAACTCCAGGCACAACCCGCTTTACTGCCGCAACCTCGCTCATTGCATCGCTCCCTCAGCGTAATTGTCCACCCAGCTCAACAAAACAAGTGCAACCGGCTCCGCGGACTTATCGACAAAAAATAAAAACAAAATAAAACAGAGGCAAAGGATCGAGAAAAAGCAAGCATAAGGGTATAAAAAAATATAATCGCGCGATCCTTTCTATTCTCTCCATAAGACAAAGAAAAGAACAAAACGACCAGATTTTTTCGTTTCTTTTCTTTTTTTCTTCTTTTTTTCGGCCCTTGCATTTCTCACTCGTCTTCTGCTTGCTTTAAAAAAAAGAAACACAAAAAACACAAACAAAACAAAAAGTCCAAGGTACCGTAACCTCCGGAAATTGTCAAGGACAGAAACAGTAAAAAGACAGAGCAGTTGATGTAAAAATAAGATAGCCTCCCAAAGACATAGGAAATTAAAAAAACAACAGAAAACATGCTCCGAGAGTAAACAGAGCAACAAACTTCAAGCAAACCAAAACAAACTGAATTGGGGATAAAATTGGGCAAGCAGAGATGATGGAGAAAGGGGGGAAGGGGGAGGGGGGAGGGGGGAGGGGGGAGGAATACCAATCCGATGAAAAGATTGTTGAAGCCATCAGTGTATGTTAGAATACTCGACCGGGTAGCATAGTCAAACATGTCCCCAAGGGTTGTTTGGCACCAGTTGGTTTCTTCTCTCACAAAATACAAGGTAGAGGGAGCAAGGGAAGGAGGGAAGAGGGAAATATTCAAGGGTGGGGGGAAGAGGAGGGAGGATTCGGAATAAGAAGAAAAATGTGATTAATGGGTCGCCCCATGTAGTTTATATAAATGAACTCTTTTAGTGGTCTCTCTTGTGAAAAGGAAAAAAAGGAACGATAACGGGAAAGGACAAAATGGGGAATGGAAACGTAAGACATGATCTGGGTGAAAAAAATGAAGAAAAAAAGGGGTAAAAAAATGAGTGAAAAAAGAAAATAGAAAGCACGAAAGAAACTCAAGAAGCGGAGGGGGGTGGGTCATTGTGGGATTAATCTCTCAGGGACTAATCATCTGCGGCGAAGAAACTAGCAAATGGCTTTTACTTTTCAAAGAGGCAAGAGACCGGCTGGTTGAGTAACATGTCGAGACAAATGCGAGATTTTTCAAACGATTTTAGACGAATCGCCCACATCAAAATGCATTTAGACATGTGGTGGACAAGGATGAGCCTCCTGGTGGTTGCTACGAGATCCAGACAGTGTCAGCGATCAGCAAAATGTGATCGGTCTGGGAATAGTGAGCCACATCACTGCTTGCTTGCTTTTGAAACTTGCATGTTTTTTTAGACATCCGATACAGCCTCCGGAAATGATTCGCAAGCAGAGGTGTATATTCTCGAGGTGTCTCCTCTCCCAAATACTGGAATGCAGGAGCTTGTAAGCCAGCGAGAATAAGGGACAAAGCAAATATTTCCCTCTCACCGGGCGAAAGGGGGAAGTCCAGGAAATCAGGACAATGACCAAGTGTATCCATCAAGAATTTGGCGGTCTAATCCTCTGCTTCTACCAAGTGGTAACCTGCTTCATGATATGTTGCGCGCTTCTTGCGTAGGTAGGTGCCTGAATAACGGTTTTAGGGCTTGCCCAATCATGTGATCCGTCCTGTCCCCGACGCCTTTCGTGGTCTGGCTCTGGTAGATGCCTCGATGTCGTACGTCTCCCCTGAGTTCTCGAAGAGCCCACGTATGAGAAGATTCTCATCTCAATTAAAAATGATGTTAAAACAAATCGTAGTAGCAGCAAAGGATATTCTCGTGACCAGCACGACATTCAACATCCCTGGTTTTTTTTTCGTTTTGATTTTTTCTTTGTTATTTTCGCCTGTGTTCAGTCCGATAGCATTTTTTTGTCTTCATTCGTAATTTTCAATCGCATCCATTTCGCTTCTAACTCATAATTCTCGATTTCCATAGCGTAACGTTGCCCATACAAAACTCTCTATTGAATGCGCTGTGTCATACCCTTCGATTCAAGGCATTAAGCATATCACTATCCGTGGAACTTCGTGTGCCTTGAGTATCCGGACCTAACATTTCTCTCACGCTTAGGCCCCGACTACCGGATGAACCAGTTGTTGAGCCCGGTGGCGGGGTTCGAGTTGGGATAGTGGAAGGCGGAGGGTGTTGGGGTTGGATTGGTGGGTATGGGAGATTGGACGACGAAGAGCCATGCGGAGAAGCGGAATGTCTATGCTCGAATGAGTATTGGGAATGGGAGGATGAACGTCTATCGTACGGGGCTTGAGCTGTATGGCTAGGGTATGCGGCCCCAGAGACAGCTGCTGAAACGGGAGGAAGAGTAGCAGATTCGGAGTAGGCATAGCCTTCCCTTGAATCACGCGAGGCTATAGAGGATCTCTGTAGAGAAGTATATGAGAAATCAGAACTTGAGGCCGAAACGGGGTCGCGAGAATGATGAGGAAGAGTGGGCTCGTCGGAGCGGGGACGTTTCCGACTCACATGATCCGGTTGCATCGGTGGATGCTGCAGATGGGGAGGTGGGGGACGATCGTCGACCGGCGATCTTCCATAAGCATGAGGTGGGTATAAACTTTGTGGGGGCGGGAGAGGTCCGTCTTGTGGGTGTTGTGAAGGTTGAGGTGGAGGGAGTGGTTGGCCATGTGCACCATAAAGTGGTATGGTATCAGCTCGGGGTCCACCGCGTGGTGGTGCGCCGCGAAAATGATTGTAGACTGCCTGCGCAGGGACGAAGGCTTGTGCTTGCGACGAGACTGGCGTGAACATGCATTCCTGATTAAACCGAACGCAATTACTGCATCGTCCGTCCTGGGAAGACTCGAATCCCGAACACCGAATCTAAAAGATGCCAACCAAGAGTACGTTAATTAAGCTTCGTCGTGATTCTATATATTGATGTCTTAAGTTTTTGGTGTAAAGGGAAAAGGCACATGTGTAAACTGGAAGAGAACTAACTTTCCGTCTTCTACAATACCGACAGGCTATCGCAGTTCGTTGCCTTGGAGCGGCAGCCGGGTATACCACCGGAGGAGGAGCTGGGGGTGGATGACCGTACATATCAGGAGGACGTTGGTACGCCCCATGCGGTGGAGGGAGCTGGTAATCCTGTTGAGGGTGTTGAATATGTGGCTGTATCGTGGCCATTGTGGACGGCGGAGGAGGATATTGATAAGACGTTTGAGTGGGGCGGGGCTTTTGTTTTTTCCTGTAGGGTCAGAATGGAGTTCCAATTTAGATAGCAAAAAAAAAAAAAAAGGAAAGAGAAAAGGAAGAAGAAAGAAAAAAGAGGAACAAGGTAAATAAAAAGCTTGAACAGACAAGATAATTGGACCAGAGAGGAGGGAGAGATACAAGGCGTATAAGAAGCTTTCAAATACCACACGCAAGCAAATATGACAAGGGGGGAGTTAGGGCAGAGAAGGGATATATGGCGGTAGCAGGCTGGGAGGGAGGGAGGAGGGAGTACAGACAGGATGCTGTGACGAAGGAGGATAATCAGGCTGACCAGAGGACCATGGAGGCGGTGGATACTGTCCCTGGCGGGTGGGGTCGTTGGACATTTGTTGTAGCCGGGAGTAGGTTGTAATTTGACGTATGGGGGGGAAGACGGCGGTCTTGCAGCTGCGGTGGCAAGGCGAGGATATGGCAGGATTTATGCGTGGAAAGATTGGCCTAGCCTAGGTGTGGGATATGCGTCGTTGGTGCGAAGGTTCGTGCGTGACAACGGGGGGCGCACAGGTTGGAAGTAGGAATGGCGGTTCAGCTCCCTACAGTAAGGCGTCACAGAGCGCGGGATGACCAGGACCGGGATCACGGCCGAATCAAATGGGCGGCGCTTCTGCTGTATGTTTTATGTACGCATGGATGTCCCCAATTACAAGCACGATCGGTGAGACTCGGGAACTAGCATAGCCCTTCGTGTGGGCCGGAAAAAGCTGGTTTCTCAGACCTGGCTCGGCGAGGGGAGGGACGGCAAGGGGGGGCCCAGTGGTTTTTTTCTTTTTTTTTTTGAGCCGCCACCAGAAGCACCCGATGGGAATATTTATATATTGAAAGTGGTGGGGATGATATAAGAAATTGGGTTTCGGTTCCTTCTTATCTTTCCCTTTATTTTCTCTTGGAAACACTGGCCTACCAGACGGAGAAACCGATATCCAGGCGGTTGTATGAATGTATGGACGGATGTACGTATGTATGTATGTTTGTATGTTTGTATGTTTGTATGTGTATGTGTGTATTTGTAATCGGAGCCGGATACCGTATCGTTGTCTCAAAAAAAAAAAAAAAAGAGTGTCTGGGATTTGAGGGTGGTTTTGGCTTTTGGTTTCCCTTTCGGTCTTTTTGTTTTAAGGTTGGTAAGAAAAAATCGAATAAAGGGCTAAACACAAATTTAAAGAAAAAAAGGAACAAAATGAAGTTTCTCTCTGACTCCAATGTCCAAGATGACGATAGCGGTGGAGGAGGGAGAGGTGGAGGTGGTGGTTGGTGGTGCGGAAGGAATAACGGCTGCGGGTGAACCAATGCCCGCAAGGCACCAGATAAACACCAACACAACCCAGACAACAAGCAAGCAATCAACTGGGAACAGGACAGTACATACACGCACACGCACGCGCACACGGACAGAGGCCCAAGAAACGGGAAAGCGGTAGATGAAAGGTAGATGAAATGGGGCAAGGCGCGAGAGACGAGAGAAAGGGAAAAAAGGAGAGGGGAGGGGGGGAGAGGAGAGGAGAGGAGAGGAGAGGAGAGGGGAGGAGAGGGGAGGAGAGGAGAGGAAAGAGAACTACCGTTATGTGAAAAATGCAGCTGAAGGAAAAAAGGGAAATAAGAAGGGGGAAGAAGGAGGAGAAGGAGAAGGAGAAAGGAGAAAGGAGAAAGGAGAAGAAGAGGAGGAGGAAGAAGAAGAAGAAGAAGAAGAAGAGAGGTAGAGAAGAGCAACAAGAAGTAAAAAAGAAAAGAAAAAAAGAACGGGGATATAATAATACCCTTGAAAGCAGAGTTGTTGTATCACGAGGAGATGGGAGGGAGGAAAAGGGAAAACGAAGCCGGGCCTTGAGGAGCGAAAAAGTAAGAATTGGCGGGGAGGAGGGGGGCATACGGAGTACAGTTAGAAAAAAGTAGAAAAAAAGTAAAAGCAAAAAATCAGGGACGATCGAATTCGATCTGGAGGTATCAAAATCAACCTTTTTTGTTCTCCTTCTGGTTCCCTTCTTTTGTTTTAAAACATCCCCACTTGCCCTAACTATTTTCTCTCTCTTTTTTGTTTTATTGCTGTACAGAGTACGGAGTACGGAGGATTTCGTTCGGAACGGCCCCCATCCTCCCCTTTCCCCCCAGTGGGTGATAGTCAAAAATAGTTGGAGATAGCTCATATTATATACTAGTATCAACAAATAGCAGCAAGCTTTTCATGGCGCTTGAGAAGGCAGGGCAAGGGGGGGGATGGATGGCTGCTGCTGGCTGCTGCACTATGTTTTTTGCCGCAAATCCTTTGACAAACAATTCGATTAAAACAATACTCTATACGGAGTACTGCGTATAAGAAGGGAGGATTCAAAGCGAAATTCCCTGGCCTATATACAATTATTTTATAATTAAGTGGTTAAATCAATCAATCAATCAATCAAAATTCATTGAAGCAGGAGATTTTTCTTTTTTTCACTTTTTTTTACTTTTTATTTATTAATTTTATTAATTTTTATCCAACAACAAAACAAAAAAAAAATACCCAATAACGAGTGATAAAAATACGCCCGTTTGTACTCCGTACTCCGTAACTGATCAATTCAATCTTTTCAAATTTCAGCGGAAATATTTTCATGGGGAGCTGCTCTTCGAGCGGAAGGCGGAGTTATCCAAATCGGCACGGAATACATCGATTGCTCTCTCAACACCCAGCATCAGGGAAAGAGGGATTTGGGGGGGGGAAGAAATAAATTACACATAACATACCACATAACAATACCAGGACAGCTTTTTTGGGGCCAAACAATTTCTTCTGGCTTGGAATCTGCTGGAATCTGCCCGCCCGCTTGAGCCAATTGCCTGTCTGCTCCCCTGTTCGCCCGGCGTCGCTGGGGACCTGCTGCCGGGTTGGATATCCCGTCCGGGCAGGCCGGACGTCAAAAATAACTTGCCCATTACGGAGCATACCCTGGGTATATTTGACAGTACGTGTATCGTACATTTTTACCGTATGCTCCGTACAGCACCAAACAAACATAATACACCGAAAAAACATATTACGTATTAAATATAGGTTGACTCCTTTTCCCTCATCTTCGCAATGGATGGGTGCCAAAAATAATAATAATAATAATACAGAGTGATAAATAAATAAATAAAAGTAAAATTCAAATTCAAATTCAAAAATTCAAAAGACCCAGCTGATTGCTATCATCCCGGATTGCTAAAGGCGAACCATGGATCTTCAACGTCAAACCTAGGTGTGAATGATGCTGGTGGTTGAGCTAGTTTCCATGGGTCGATTGAGATCATGCATGTCTATCTCACCGTTGGGTTCAACATGTGGGGAGGCATTTGCGCATTGAACCCAACCACGGTTCTTGAATCCAATCACCTATTTATTTTATTGGTTTTTTTTAAAAATTAAAAAAAAAAGGTATTATTCTTATTTGGTACTATTTTGAAATTTTGGAAATTTTTAATTTTTTGATTTGCTATTTTTTTTATATATATATTTTATTTACTTTTTAGCTCTTTTGTTAGGGAATAGCTGGAGATTGTCTTAGCTTATCAAATTTGTAGCAAACACAGAGTACTCAGTATGTATCAACGGGTCAGCCGTTTCAATATTCTCTCGTTTCTCGAGCTCCTGTGACTGACTGTCTGCATGTACTCCGTACAATAAACATCCATAATCCTGGCTACAAACTCCCTGCATTACTGTATTGGCAAAAAAAAGCCAGAAAATTTTAGTCGGGCACACAAAAGTTGGGTCCCGTCGTTAGTCCCAAGTACGACACGTTTAGGTCATTTCGATTATGCACAATGATGTCGATGGTACTCCGTACAGAGTCTTGAAACCTTCAACACCGCCTGTCAAAAAACATGATATGATCGAAATTCCACCACGCCGCCGCCGCCGCCGCCGTGCTTTTACCCCCGGGACACGCTAGCACCCCATCTTCTGGGCTTGGGCGAAAATCATGAGGGGAATTGCTGTGCTGCCTCATTGTTCAAAAAGAAAAATACGGGATATTCAGTACTCCGTATTCCAAACAAAACAATGTATTTATCTTTCACCAAACTACGGAGTGCTTATCTCGCCACCCACCACCAAAAAAGCCCGAGCGAGATAGCGCCGCATACGTAAAAGCAGGAACCCTCAGAGAAAGAACTGCAGGCATCATTGACTTTTCTCGCCCCTGATGGAGGGGTGGGGTGGGGTAGTGCGTGTGTGAATATGGGCGGTGACGATGGTGCTGAATGATGCTGATGATGAGAATTGCGCGAACACAAGAAAGATGTGCAGATGACCCAACCAACTGGTGCAACCCAAACGCCACCAAATAAAATCCCAGGGCGAATAGGAGGATGAAGAATTCAAAAAAACAGGGAGGAATTAACAAGGGCAATTGGCAAACCCCTGCTTACCCTAGTCCCTCAACTTGTTCCACAATTGGATTTGGATTAATTATTAACTATTATTATTATTATTATTCAATTGTTGATTTCAAAATTTAATAATTATTTATTTATTTAGTTATTTATTTTTTTTTTTTTGGGTATAGTTATTAATCTTTTCCAGCTACTCCGTACATCGTTCAATGATACCTTAGAAAACTAATTTCTACTCTCCCGTTCTTGCGCTTATTTTATTTTTTTATTTTGTTTTATTTTGTTTTATTTTCATTTTCCAATTCTGGAATCCATCCATTTTATGTTTTTTATTAATCAACTCCTGGGTTCGTCTCCCCATTATCGTTTTCTGTTTCTGCGGTGCGGTGCGGTACGGTGCGATAGCCGACATGTAGCTGCTCGGTCCGCGGCGGATACACCCATCCACCCATAACCATGCGAATTGAGTTCACCCATGAGTCTGTCCGAACACTTCAGCCCAGTGAACACGCCTGAGAACCTCCCCCCTCTGGGCTCCCAAAAAAAAAACCCCCCAAAATGTAATAGATGGGATGTTTGCCTCTTTTTCGATCACTCATCTCCCATGGGCTTATACAAAAGGAGCCGTAATTTTTTTGTTACAGTGTGTTTTATTGTTTGATTGGGAAGGGCCTGGGATACGTACCGTGCCTGCTTCCAACCCCGGGTATCTCTGCAGGAAGGGAGAGGTTCATTACGGGTAACGCCCTTTTGTAAAAGGAATGGATGTTGATCATTAACCGGGATAACTTAGGAGAATAGCAGAAAGGTTTTGGAAAGGAAAAACTTTCGGGCTTTTGTTTCTTTGTTCGGGTAAGGGAGGCAAAATGCAGGCAAGGGTTGCTGAATTAGGGTTACGGTTGTCACGAGCGCATGCCATGACGAGGTCTGGCGTAACTTGAGTAAAAAAGAAGATGTAGAATCAAGATTCCTCAGAGCAAATTCCATCTTCGAGTACTCCGTACTGCTCTGTAAAACCACTTTTATAATTATAACTCCGTATTCGCCAGTAGTCAATGCTTGACCCAAGAATCAAAATATATTTTTGAAGCATGAACGACACCACAGCCCTACCATTTTTTCTTCTTTCTTTTCTTCTTCTTTTTTCTTCTATTTTTTATTTCAACGCCCAGGCAGAAGCACGCAATAAAGTGGAACGACAAAACCCCCCACTCAAGCCCATCGCAATCGGGATCGGGGCTTGATTCACGTTTTTTTTTGCTACTTTGTTAGGCTCACGGCCGCTCCGTCCATGACCCAACCTGTCCTGCTGAACATAACCCACATCTCCACTCGCAGGGGTCCCATCCAGCACTCAGACCCAATCAATTTGTCAATCAATTTCAGACCGACCCGACCCGGTTCCCAAACTCGCAAGCGAAATCAGCAGGCAAAATTTCCCGGCGCAAAAAAAATAACTAATACTGCGTACTCCGTACATCTATGATACTCCGTACATTCATCAACAGGTTCTGACACCGTCGAAGCCAGCCAGCTACTTTTTTAAGTCAAAATCAGCTCACTCTTTTCATGTTCAAATTTAAAATATACGGAGTACCGACACTAATCCGTTTCGACTAGGAACTCATTATCAAATCACATCTCACGCCAGGTTCAGAGAACAAAACAAAATTGGGGAAACGGCCGCATGATGGCCCAATGGCAAACCGGCAAAAGGAAAAAAAATTAGTAAAAAATAATAAAATATTAAAATAAAATAAAAAAAATACAAAAGAAAAAAGAAAGAAAGAAAGAAAGGGTAACATGCAGTAGTGTCCGCGTGGATGCATGTACGCATGTATGATGATTATATCGACCCGCTCAATCGGTCTGCCGTTTCTGTTGGTCAGTTTCAATTTTGGCTTTTTGGGGCTTGCTTGACCGCCTTACCGCCTTTTGAACAACCAACCTGGCCCCTTTTTCGGCTTGTTCTTAAAAATTGTCAACCGGAGAAAATTGGGGAAATCTACGCCGCACATCAGTTCAACACCCGGGAGATGGTGCCCGTTTCTTTGGTTAACGAAATGTATGATGTTTAGCAGCCATGGATGCTACGTACTCCTTCCCCTTTTCTTGTTGTGCGTGTTTTTTTGTTGTGTTTTTATGGTTTTTGTTTTCTTTTTCCATGCACTTGGCAGGAATTTACGAACCGTATTCTGAAAACAATACTAGCCGTATTGTATCAGTGTATGGGGAAACTCAATAGTTCCAACCCTACCTACTCCGTGGTTTTTGTTTCTGGCACAACTTTTGGCTAATTTACAACAGCTTTTTTTCGTAAATACCCAGGCACCTGAACGCAGACGTAAAGATGTTATAAAAACCGTTTTCTACTTTGTCAAAGTGACGGATACAACGAACATGTTATATACGGTACGAGGGAAGTTCGCAATAGAAAAAGTAAGCTGATATATAAAATTCCCGATGTATGTCCATAAATGTACTCCGTGCACCGCAGAGCTGAATGTTACCCGAGCAGCATTGGATACAACAAAAAGGAACCAAACAATCCACCCGAATGGATCAGAAATGCCATGGAGCGAAAGGAGCGCGGCCCGCTCATGCAGTAGGTTAGTCAGTTCTAGTTTCCCACCATGAAGGTGTCAATGGTTTGTGTTGTCTCTTGGGAGATGACGAAATTGATACCGATTCAAACTCCTTGAAGAGTGAATTGTTCTTGTTTTTCTTCTGAACAAGAAGCTTCTCGATACCTGGATCGAAGGTTACTCTGCAAGGAGAGTATCCATCCACTCAAGGTCAAATTGGAACGCATCTTACTTGAGCTAGGGCTTCCCTTTTCATTCCTTTTGTTTTTTTTCCTGGTAGGTTGCAATGATTTCCCATGGTTATTGCTGGCATCATGCGCTCTAGTTCTTGCGAGATTCTCCATTCACAGAGAGTTAAAAATAATAAAACAATTAAATAAAAACTCAAAGGCCAATAGAACAGAAAAGAAACCACGTTCTCCCATGGGCTGGCTGTGAGCCAATAACGCGGCAATTATCTCCAAAGCCTCCCTCCTCCACAGCGAACCATCCCGCCAGCAAAACTGGGAGAAGCGGGTTGAAAGCCGACTTGCCGATTTAGCCTGCTGGGCACAACACGATCCAGCGGCGCGGCGCTTAGCTATTATCACCATGTAATAGGTTGCGAGAGCCGCCGCAGAGGCCAGTCCGGATCTCCCCTAACAATTGGTTGGGTCTCCTACTTACCTCGTAAACACTCATCAAAACACTCCTCATTTCAGCCAAGCCTCAGGTCTGGCGATGAGAAAGCCCAGATGGATAAAGCAAGTTGCTCGGTTCGGAACCGTGTTCCCAATCATGTTATTCGATCCATGGGTAAATATCCATTGATGCGTGATCGCGACGGATAACCGTTTTGTCTTCCAAGCGAAGAAAGACACCTATCCATGGCTTGGCACAGTGACGATATTTGCAACCTAGCTTGGGTCATCATATATGGAAGTTTGGATTTTAGACGACGGGTAATTGATGAATGGATGTCGACTTTTGCTAACCAGAAGTTAATATCTTGGATTGTCTTCCCGTTTACGAACACGAAAACAAGGAACTTCAATCCGTCCAGCTAGCTATTCGTTGGCCAAAGTTCCTCATCCAAAAGATTCCATTTTGAAACCATCAGGTCCCTGGGTACTCCGTACGGAGTAGCTTTCTCTGAGCTGGATGCTTTTTCAAACATGACGATTGGTGACGATGATATAATACTAGTCACTGAAATGTTCCAGACTCCAGCCCCATTCTCAATTCTACTGGACAGTTCCTAGAAACTCTTACCAGGTTACATATCCATTGCATTGCAACACCAACGTCCATCGTTGGACTGAGTACTACGTATACATATCCGTTTCCAAGAAGTAACCAGCTGAAATCCCAGTGTCGCCACTAGATATGTACAGTACACAATTTTCAAAGGCCACTTTTAGACGGCTTTGGATGCTTGCTGTGTTAAGACACCATGGAATCAGCGCTGTTTCTAATTATTTTGGATGGATATAAATCAACAATTACGTACAAATATTACTATATACTCTGTAATACTGGTGCAAAGGATTAAAACTTTCTTTGAAAGCAAAATGGCATTCTAGGTGTACACTACGGAGTATGGATGTTTACAGTGTCGTTCCACACGATAAAATCGACCTTCGTAAAATGATACGTGAACGCAAGTAATCTGTAGAGCATGTGTGTTTATTAAAGCAACTTCTGCTAGCAACGCAAAATATCCACAGAAAAAAGTAAATTCAGTTGAGTATTTAATTTTCGGAATTAAATCGTTTCAGAGTGGTGGTAATTTGCGTACGGACATGCAGGGTAAGTTAATTCCAAGTAGGTGGCTGGAGTTTTATCTTTTGACCGTCAAAATGTTACCTTTAGAAAATGGGTGGAAGAAAAAAAAAATCGTCCAATGAAAGCTGAACTTTCAAGATTTAACCCTATTTCGCGCGCCCCTTTTTCGACCATATATATTTTCCAACCGTAAGTTCAGGCACTTGGGTCAACTTTCCCGCTCACCCGCCCCCAAAAACATATGGAGTATTCCGTAGTCAGGGGCCTTATCTAACCCACTAGCTACCCGAAACGCATCCATGATATCTTCGATATAGCAACTGGCAATATCACGGAGAGTTAATGACTCGGTAGCTAGTGGCCAAACAAAATAAGCCATTTTTCCATGGGCCGGCAAGAATTTAGTTCAAAAATATCAAATGGCAGCTAATTTTTGTTAATTTTTTATATGTTATCTAAATTTTGAAAATACGGAGTACCTTAATTGAATTGCGTTGCATTTTTTTTTTCTCCTTCATTTTGGCCCAATCAAGCTTTTAAGAATGAAAGGAAAGTTTGCTCAGTATTGAGAATGTAGTGACGTAGTCTCTCTCTCAAGATCCTCGCTTCCCAACTTCCCCAAAAATAGATATTTCATCGCGATCGCCAGTTTATGAGGCCGAAATTTAGACGTTGTTTGCGTAGAGGAAAATGATTACTCTGTCAAAGGACAGTTACATGCATATACAAGATTCACGCAATGAATGTTGAATTCCCAAAATTCTGTATCCACCAGCTTCTTTTTCACCACGGGAAATGGCGGCTACCACGGCTGCACAAAGAATAAAAGTACAATATACCCTGGTGAGTTCAGACTGACCTTTACTTGGGGGGTTAGCATATCTAGCTGGTAATTGCCTTTTTAACTGGGTCACTGGTTTTTTTACTTTTTTGAAAGCTTAGCAGTCGTTGCAAAGGAACACGAAATAAGTAAATAGTGGCGGCAATATAGAAAATATTTTGGGTCAAAAATTACCGTAGAGAAACAGGCATTGGACCGGAGGGAGCTGAAGGGTGCCCAAATTTTTTTTTTTGGTTTTTTTTTTTTTCTCTCTATAACCTGATGTGCTTGGACAAAAAAGAAAATGAAATAAAAACTGTG
Source organism: Emergomyces pasteurianus Ep9510 (assembly GCA_001883825.1). Classification (NCBI taxonomy): domain Eukaryota; kingdom Fungi; phylum Ascomycota; class Eurotiomycetes; order Onygenales; family Ajellomycetaceae; genus Emergomyces; species Emergomyces pasteurianus. Next base: position 33,482 of record LGRN01000194.1, on the reverse strand, counting down.
AATTGTTCAATGGGAATGAGATCATATCATGTCTGAGAGCCTTTTTGCTGGCTAAGCTGGTTTCACGTTCGGGGTCTTTTTTCTGACATTACCGCTGCGGACGGAATATACGTGTCACAATTGGTAGAGAGACACGGCAATAACGTCAGATGAGAAGGCCGGCGTCGTCATAGTATGGAAACAATCCGCTCCCGGTGCACGAAAAGAATTGCGGTGTAAACCACCAAAGAGCGGTGGAGGAAGTGACCAAGCCTGGGGCTCCTGCATCATTGCTAGACGCAGCACACATGAACGACTGCGGACAGTGAGGAGGCTAGGGCAGAAATAGGTCTTTGTACAAAATGTTCACCATCTTTATCAGTCCATTGGCTGCTGGCGCTTGCCAGGACATCTGCAGAACCGCATAATCACACACATGCCAGCGGTCTTGTGATCCAGCAGAGGTTGTGGATATCAAAGCCTGCAGCAGGGTTACAATCCTTTTGCTGGTCGGTATGTATTAGATGCAGCGCGACCATTTTTCTAACCAGCAGTGGTATTGACCGCCGCTGTTTATTAGTACTATTATGACAAGTGTTGACAACAAGTCCTAATAGCATGCGGGAGAACAAAGATACATTCACGGGTTGTCGGTTGGTTTGGACTGTCCGCCACCAGAGTTAGATCGCAAGCTGTATTTTGACATGCGCAGCTCAGCAGCGCCCAGCAGCAACCAACCACGGAATTCTGATGGGCTTTTGGCAAATCACGCTCGCTGGAGCTGTGTTGGAAATTAATCTTTGATCCATTTTGCGGTTTTTTTTTCTTTTGGGGGGGGGGGGGGGGTGGTTTTTCCGGGTCTTCCACAACCATCAATTCAATCCCCACCCTGCATCTGCATGAATTCCCTTGCATACATCGAACACGTTGGCCCCAGTCCCGGCCGTTCCCTTCCCGCCCGGCCGCAGTTTTTAATTTTTTGTTTTCCCCTCCCCCCAATCTGGAATGTAACAAAAATGTTTCTGAAAACCAGCTTAGAGGCGACCCCCCAGCTAGTTTCCCACTGCCTGGTTTCTATTTGGCCGCTTAAACTCCTGTCTCCACCTGGACTTGCCCGCAAATCCTTGATCTGTGACGGGCCGCCCCGAATGCCAAACTTGGCAAACATTGACGATCCGTCTTTCTGCACCAATTGAGTGGAACATAGATTGTCTTTTGCCTTCCCCCAGTTTGCTGGCTCCCACTTTCCTGTTTTCATTCGCTTGACTGGAGACCAGAATGGCAAAAATAGAAATCCATTAGCCAACACATCGGGGCAAATGGGCGGGAAAAGCAAGTAACTATGGAGTACGGAGTATAATGTGACAACACACGTGGAGCACTGACACAACGCACAAAAAACATCGAGGCAGGCGGATTATAAAATTTATGCAACCACTGCATGCAGGCGCGGGGCATTGCATCGTGTTGCGATCATGTGTTTTGTTTTTGCAGGCCTCCCTCCTAACATTTTGTCATCGGCAATTTGATCTTGGCATATTTTGCGCCCATGGTTTCTTTCTGTTCCTCGCCTCTCCACTAAAGCATGGTTTAGAGACCGGAGTATTCGGCTGAGGTTTGACAATCCACATGAAAATGGCAGCTGGCATGACAGACACGGTGAAGCTGTGATGATACCCCTCCCATCCAGCCTATCACTGCAGATATGATGCAGCGTTGCAGGATTCGGGCATGAAAGGAAAGCAAACCAGATATTCGCCCGACGAACATAACCGAGCTATCCCGCCTTTTCCGCGGAATGGCTCTATGGCTGTGGATCGATCAATGCGTTGACACTACCTCCCTCACGACCTGCGGGTATCTGCTATCCACATTGCATCCAGAGGGTTTACGCAGGATGCCTGGCTGTCTGGTTGCTCTGCCGCGCTGGTTGGGAGAAAACGTGGTATCATACAGAACAAATATGCCGTTTTGGTAATACGGTACTCCGTACTTCGTACAGCTAGCCTCGTAAATACAGCCCGCTTCGTAAATACAGAAAAACGATACCGAACAGGAAATTGCGCCGCCGTACCAGACCCCTGCCTGCCCACGTTTTGCTCGGGTCAATCGGGGCATCCCTGCAATCCGTGCCCAGCGCAGGCGACGGCCAATCGAACGGGGCTTCCTATGTATGTACAGTACTTCCGTCCCACTCCACTGGCCCTGCACCACCGCTAACTGGGGCTCCAGCGTCTGTTTTCGCCTTTGCCCACCCTGGCAGCCCCCGCCCATCTCGCACACTAATTTACGACCGCCCCCTCCTTACCGCCTGGGCAGTGTGGATTACCATAGCGCTCTTAGCAGCGATGGAGTCTGGAGTGACAGAACATGGTCTGTTGGACCAGTCACATGCCCGCATTTTTACTGTGGATTCCTGGCAAGCGTGTTTTCTTCCCAGCTGACTGACCCTCTTTTTTCTACGGACTATTTCCCCCCCCTTGTTCAGTGGTCCATCACCGGGAAAGGCCAATCCTGTGTTCGCTTTGGGCTATTAGATTGGGCTCCGTCCGTCCCAGCGAACAGGCCAGGAGATGGGCAAACGTCGCCGCTAATGCAAGTTTGTCACTGCCTCCGTTGCGTAACCCATCCCCTATGCCGCACTTCCCTCGACCAAATAATGGAGAATATGACCACCTCCCCCACTTGACGCCAACTGGGAACCGAGCGCTAAGCAAACTAAGCTACTTGGTGGGTAGCTCACAAGGTCTATTGACTGGGGCTGCCTGAGGTCGAAGGGCACGCAATACGACCAAGTTTTGATTGCAATTGGTCTGTCTGTTCTCGGTACTCCATACTCCCCATACTCTGCAATGCGTACGGATTAAGTCTCGCCTCTTGCTGAATTTCTCGGCTTTCTTTTTTTTTTCAAAATTTTTTTCCCCCTTCGTTCAGCCCTCGCTACCAAACTCTGGTTGCGCCTTAAAGTTAAATCCCACATCCCTGACTTCCCGCCTAGTCCCGCATATGATGTTGGTCATGTGCTTGGAGGCAGCCAATGTGCGTACGCCATTGCAAGGCCGCCCAGACAGGGGCATTGGCCAATCTGGGGTTTGGATGTCCTGAATAATCAGGTTTCCAGTTCTTTTTTCGTATCGATATCACATCTTTGAGTACGGAGTACTCCGTACTCCGTCCAACAAGCAAGAAGAAAAATCAAAGGCGCACAACCGTTTTTTTTTGGTGGGTGGGCATAGATTAGCAAGTTCGCTTTATTCTTTTGTTCTCTGCGTACTATTTTGTTCGGAATCTGCTTCCTGGTGCTAGGCAAGCTCACAACTTGACCAATCAAGACTCGAGATGAGAAAACCGATAGTACGGGAGAGTGGAGGCCGATTGATAGCTGGACTATGACGGATATTTATTCCTGCATCCACATTCGTGCAGGAAGCGTTGGGGGGACAATCTTGACAGCTAAGGCGCGCTTGGGGAAACGGAGCTTTAGGCACGCCGTATATATCTCGTCCAGGTGATGTAATGGGTTATTGCCTACTCCGTACTATTGGACATGTTGAGAAGAAGGTTGGTTGGGTTTCCATGTCAGTCAGATCTTGTTGAACTGGCCATTATGCAACGTACCGTACTAGTACATGCTAGGTACGTGATGCTTGTGTGACCTGTACACACGGGCGAAAAATCAACCTTTTCTCCTGAGCGGGCGGATAATTATGAGCTTACAGGTACAGCATTTTGTGGAGGTTTTTGTTTGCCAGAATGATAGCCCATATTTTGTCCCCGGTCCAAATTCAGGTAGCAACCGCGCCCCAGCGACGCGACGGAGAGATCAATTGTACCTGATTCGCTGCTTCCTGATCTAAGAAACCATTTCTTCCCGACAGAACTAAATAGTTACGATTTGGGGAAAGGGCAGAAAGCGACCATGAAGCTTAAAAAGAGAGACATGATTCCGCGAACCAAATTCCGCGCCTGTCTTTGTGCCACGTCAAGGACGGATCGCCCGTCATATCTCAAAATGCAATTGATCGCCGTAGTGCAGCAAAACTACATGGGGGGTTTTTTAAAAATTATTGCTGTGTTGTCAGTTTCGCTTCCACAAATCTAATCAATCTCATCCATAACAGATCAAATACACCCAATTGCAAGATTTAAAATAGGTGTTATGCTTTCTATATCACCAGCCTCTCCGCGCTAAAGTGCGTATGCATGCTAACTACGGGATGAATGGTGCACTCAAAAGTTACATATGCAGTAGATATATGCATGTGCATATATCAGCCAGCCCTCCTTTCTTGATCCTCATCTTTATACGTATATACCACGCAGTTCCCAAATTGGCGAACAACCATGAGCTTTGTACTCTATGTCATACAGACAATTTGGAAAAAGGCAGCTGGGAGGCTTGCTAGCCCAGCAGTTCCATCCACTGCCTAACTTCCATTCCAATTTTCGTTCAATTCGCATATTGAAGTACGTTTTGGCATATGCAGGGAAACGGATTTCTCCTTATCAAATTCGAAATTCTCAGTGGCATATTTTATTGATACAATTAATAAACCTACTTATTAATTAATGCGTAACATTCAGAAACCCCTAAGACATCTATATTCTATACCCTGACAACGCACGAAATGGGTTCTGCTCTTCCTGCTGACTTGCCCCCCCCCTCCTCCCCCTCCGATAGCTGTTGATATATATAGCTACTCGACCCGCGTGTCATAGATTCGTTGCGGGAAATATTTGTGTATGGGGTATCAGTATGGGGGTATATATATATATATATGTGTGTGTGTGTGTGTGTGTGTGTGTGCCACTTGATGCCGGCATTCATGTATTTAGCAGGCCACCAGTCGAGCTACCAATGCGGGATTCAGCCGGGATTCAGCAAATTTTGCCCTAATAAGGGTTATCAGTGGAGAGGTAGATTTGCCTGTGTGCTTGGCTATGAGGACCAATGGGTGATGATTAGTTCTACGTTGTCATGGTTTGGACGTGCGCTTTATGGTAACTGGAACGGGAGCGGGAGCGGGAAGGATGGCGGGACGGACGGCGGGACGGATGGCGGAACGGAAGAGGCCCGAACCTCCAATTCATTTAATGATGGGGAGTTGGTAAGACGAAACAAGCCTATGAAAACATAGGGAGTTCGTTGAATTTCCTGCGTTTCTCTGCTTGAACAAGTATGTCAATACGGTAGAGACATGCCTTCATTACAAAGCCCAGGGTTGAAATATTTCGCTACGTCAGAATTTATTATTCTTACTATTTATAATCTCAATGCGATGATGCACCGTCAAATAAAAAATAATATAATTATCATTTTTTATTTCCATTTCCATTCCTATTCTTATTCTTATTCCTGTTCCTATTTATTTATTTATTTTGTCTAGGGCTACCGTTCGCTCACATCCATTCCTGGTAGTTCCATGAATGGCACACCCAATCTAAAAAATTCAGAAGCATCATCAATCCTCAATATGATTTTAATTTAATTATCCGCGTAGCGCGGTGCCAATTCGTGCCTATAGAACAGATTACAAATTTATTTGCTAACTGGAACTGTCGAAGTGTGAAAAATTGATGGAGGGACGTCATATGGTATATATATCGTTCCCAGCTCCGATGAATTCCCCGTGCACTGTCATGTTGGTTATGAATGAGTTTATTCTTTTTCAAACCTCTAATCCAAAAATAAATAAAAAAAAAAAAAAAATACAGTGACAAATAAACATAAATTATAATATAATTTTAAATTTGGAATATAGCAATAATCACGCTCCAGCTTTAACCTTTTTTGGAAGATGCATTGCGCGCTCTCGGGGTCCGATTAGCAGGAACACATAGCAGAACATTTTGGAATCCATATTCTGACACCGGATTCGACGAAACTTAAAATTTGTTCAAAAGACGGTCCCTCAAGCTGTACCCCGTCCCGACTTTCCACATCTTGTTTAATCTTAGATTTCCTTTTTCCAATGGGGAATTAGGTTCCAGGTTTGACAGCAGGGCCCAACGGAGGCACGTAATTAATAGTGGAAAGTTGCCCTTGAGAGTTTTTATTTCGAGAGAATAGCCAGAAGGGAAACAGCAAGGGCTCAAGGGCAATCTTTGAATACGAGTGAACCCTATTCTGCCTTCCTAGTCCCCCCCTTTTTGAAAAACGAAAAAATAATAATAATAATAATAATAATAATAATATTAATATTAATCATAATTACCGAGCAGAACCTGTTTGTCGACAATTTGCAAACCCATTTTCCCGTTCACAGGCCAGCAATGTGTTTTTTAAGGGTTCTCCGTATTAATGGCAGACTTCAGTAGGGCGAGAAGCATCCATATTAAAGCATGCTACACAATCCGTACTTAGAAGTAGATATTGGCAGCTTGCAAATTGAATGGATATGGTAATAATGACTGATCTTGGGGCTCTCCCTAGGGTTTGGTTTTTTGCATCCCAGCCTGGGAGTCAGAGGCCTCAACTGACAAGGTTCAGGAAGAGATGTGAAATCATAAAACGCAACCAAAAAACCAATTCCAAGTGAAACCTTTGAGAGGACGAAGGCTGTTCCCACTAACACACAAGAATAACAGCCCCAAATTATTCCTCAATAACACATACTTGGTGCAAGAATACAGCGCTACATCGTAGGCAGAAGTTGAAATAACCAGCGTCATTTTAGCATGCCACCTCTATTATCAGAGTTAGTCAGATTGGCTAACACTTTCGCCAGATTCACTGTCATCATGGGAGGGTTCTTCCTCCCCATTATCACCACTAGGATCTTCGTCGGGGGGTTCAGGCATTACAACGCTGTTCAAGTATGTGACCTATCAAAAATTATGATGTTAGCGCAGAGACCCAGCAATCGAGTGGTTCAGAAACCAAACGCAATACGGTGGTGAGAAGGTTATTATGAAAAGCTTTTTGATCCACCCAGATTTACGAGCAGGATCGCCTGTGAGTGACGGTGAAGTTAGGTCACTAAGCGGTACTAGACTGTCGGTGACTCAAAAAGGCCTAAAATTGGGTAAATGCCCTCTAGCAAGAACCAGTGTTCACCACCGGTGGAGCACAAACAATTTTTTAAAGCCCAACCCTTAAGAGGCAGTCGCGGAGTCGGGATGGGTTACCCACATGGATTGGTGCAGTGGTGCCAAGTGGGAGTTAAACTGGAAACGGCCGCTCCAGGCTAAGCCGGGTTGCGGGGAGTCGGGAAATGGAGAAAATTAGAAAGGGAGGAAAAATGTCTTACGAAAGGCACCAAGTTGCCAACGATACGTGCCAAACAGTCAAGCGCTTTCGGGCCTAGCATGTCTTTGTCCTGAATCTTCTTGCTGATGGTGAAGCTGCGGAGCCTTAGAAGGTCGATATTCTCGTTGTCAGCATCGTAGCCCTAGTTGAAACAAGGAGAAGTATTAGCCTCCGATTGCTTGCTTTGCCGATCAGCTTATTTCCCTAGAAGGCCGAAATCTGGAACGAGGTAGATGGTTAGGACAAAGGAAGCAATAGCGTGAACTCTGAATCAATCCATGCTGGTTCAAGGAAATCAGGGGCGGCTTGGTAGAGGTGGCAAATCGCAGTTAAGCTCGCCACGGGTTTCGACAGAAGAAGCCAATGGAGGGTCGGAGCGCACGGGAAATTCCATCAAACCTTCCCAAACTTTACCATGTGGACTTCAAACAGGTCGGGAGTGTCATGAAGAGTCCAGCTTTGTTGACCCCTTATCTGATGAGGCCTCATGAATCTCCTTCCCGCCTGAAATCCCGAATCATTGACTGAGGACGGAGTAACTTGATCAACCAGCACTCAAGGAAAGATTTTTCCGGTTACTAGTCGACTAGTGGTCCAGTCAAGCTAACCAGCAGACTACAGAGGGGGATATGAGGATGAGACATGACATATACTGAACTGAACGATGATCCTAGGTTTCCCGACGAGGTAATTGATCCATGAGAAGGTCCTTGATGAGAAAATACTGCTGAGTATTTCAAATCCACCATACGACTGTTGAACCGCAGGCGAAGAGATCGGCAAACCCCAAAGGAAGACTCCAGACGGCCGTCAATCTCACCTCATGCGCTGGATTGAGCTGGAAAAGATTGTTGAATATACATGGCTTTGACGTCGGAAGTGACGGGTTGATGAAGGCAAGACGAGGGGATTGACTCGCAAGATTTCGCCCGTGTGTTTCATGCTGGGTTTACATAGACAATAGTATTGCTTATCTTACCTTCGGTTTAGTTTTCAGCGCGCTCTCCTGGTTCTGGCTGACGAATGCTAAAATGGCCTCTTTTTCAGTTTTCGGGAAACCGTTGAAAATCTCAGTCCGAACATCCACTGCACTCAATATGTTTTTGATTTGTCGTGAATTCTGGTCAATATCTTGGCGAAGCAGGGCAAGCTTGCCAGCTTCTGGATGCCAGAGGCCTGAACCTGATGACGGTAATGGTCAGTGGATGTCAAGTTTCTGCATCGTCTTGTCGAGTGCGTGGTGCAGCAAAATCTCGATTCACCAATCCTTTTAAACGTAAACAACCACCAGACGGGAAAACCGGAGACGATGGTCATCAAAGCACCATAAAATAACAAACCGGGATGCGTTGGATTAGAACGGAAAATGTAACGGTGTGGGATCTTATTTCACGGGCCAGTGATTGCACCCAGAAGGAGCACACAATGCGAGCAAATATATATAAGGTACAACTTACCAACAAAACATTTACCAGGTTCTACATGCACGTAATAGGCGGCGTAAGGGCCCTTCCGTCCAGTACGAGACCTAAATGGTGATCAGCTCAGCTCCCTTTGTTGGCTGTGTCATGAATCAGTGTGGTTAAGTGCGGTCAATTCGTGAAATGCATACCACGCGGCCGAGAAATGAGGCTTCGTAATGCGTTAGCGATATTCCAATTCCTGAGACGCAATACAACTGAAGTTGAACCTGAAGAATACTGATATTATGGGGAACTTACTTTGTACGGAGTGGGATCATTGCTAAATCGGATATCTCGATATATACGGAAGACCTACAAAATGATTCCGAGGGGTTTTGTCAGTGATGTCAAAAGTGGAGATGTCAAAATGGTGTGCAAATACCAGATCTTTGGCAGGTAATTCTGGGATTGTGCTATCCTTCTCCATGATCTTCTCTGTGAGACTTTCAACGAACGTGTCCCAGTCTCTTTTCGATGTCCGAAAATCCGCATCATGCACTATTCAGAGTGAGTATTATGAAATAGATTAAAAAATGCCGTACCCCCACAAATAATTGCTTGTACTCACTCTTCAACCACTCCCGCTGATTATTCGCTTTCAAGTCCTTGAGAAATAGCATTGTATTCGGGTGAATCGTATTATCCTCGTAGGGTGTATCACCCGCCTCTCTAGCCTTGGGAAGCTTAATGAAGACTTCTTTCCCCGGCCCCAGACCGGCCCTCACACCCTCCCGCCATAGCTCCTCTCCCTTGTCCTTTTTCTTAGCAGAGGAACCCGCCTCTTCCCTTGTAGAGGTCGGCTTCTGCTTCCGCCCTCTTGCCAATCTCGAACCACTGCTTGATTTTGTAGGCTTAGATTCTGATTCGGACTCATCCGTAACCGGCGGCACCGAAAATGAGCCCTCATCGCCCTCTTCGTAGGTTGATGGTGTAGCAGATGTTACTTCCGAGAGCTCCGTGCTTTCTGCCCGCTGGTTCCTGAAGTATTTGCTCGTTTTCTCTGCCGATTTGATAGCCTTCGTTTCGTTCACGGAGCTTTTACCCTTAGAAGCTTTGAGTCGTTTTGTCTCTCTGGTTACTTCGGGAACGGAAGACGATATGTTTTCAGAGGCTCGTTTCTTTTGCTGTTCGGCGACAGACGATCGGATGACAAGGCGGGAGGAACGTCGAGTCATTTTTGGTACGAGATCTTGGTTTTCCTGAGGTATTACTAAATGCTTTCTATGCCACAGCTATTAGAGCACACGGTAGTAAATAAATGTCGCAAGTTGGATAGATCTAATTGAGTTCATGTAAGTGGAATTCAAAAATTGTTCATTAATCTTCGGGTGGACGCGAACCATCGAGGCAGGCTGGGTAAATATTAAATAATAGGCGTTGAATCGACCAGGCAAAAATAAGGCTTTCAGCTAGCGCGGAACTAATGAATGGGAACATGTTGGATGTACTCCGCATCAAAATGGCACATGTTTCTTCCATTTTTTTTGTCCTGGTTGAGGTTGGGGAATAAAGAAATTGGCATTCGTTGGTGGAGATAAAATATTTTAAATATTGGGGAAGCAGATTGCAGACGCGCATCGAACACTACTTATTGTATATAAATAAAACACCCCGTCCCCACAGATCCCAAAGTTAGAAATTCATTCAGAATACCGAATGGGGGTTGTGTATTGAGAATTCTAACCCCAAATGCGTTGTTTATCAGCCGCCATTATATTAAAACAAAGCTGGTTCGATTTACGAATGCGCCTTTGGCGCTGTGCAGGTTAGATTTCTAGCCACCGCTTTGAAGGCAAAACAAATTCAGCTCGGAAGACATGGCAGCACCTGGAAGGGGTTTCGAGGTTAGAAAGCAGAAGATTCTCCGAGATTTATCCGTCCCAGATGAGGAATATACAGATCTATCACCTAAGGGATCTGTGGACGCGGGTATCCGCGATTTGATTCACGATATCAATCAGATACCAGGGCTCGTTACGACAAGCAGCTGTGCGGGAAGAATCAGTGTATTTCTAGAAGGAGATGGGAAACGAGCGGAAGTTAATAAAAGCGCGTCCTTCAACGAACATGATAATAAGATCATGGAAGCAGAGGGGCAGGTCGGGGAGCGCTCAAAGCTCGGGCAGTCACAGTTTGCGCCCACAGGCGGGAAAGGGAGTGGTAAATGGTTATTTGTATCTCATGAACCAGTGAAGATAGATCTGAATTGTGAAGGCAATTATCTTCACAGGTTATTTAATCTGGTTCCGGGAGACGACAAGAGTGGGATACTAAGCCCTTCTGGGAGTTTGAGGCTTGTCCGATTCCATTTTGAACCTATGGTGAGTGCCTCCCGAGTTTGTTTCATGCGTACTTCTTTGCCCAAATCTCTCCAATGTTTAGTCAAATTGGCCTTCCATGTAGTGAATGAATATCTAACAAGACATCACAGATTCTCCACATTATGGCATCATCTCTCAAGCACGCCCAGCCAGTCCTCGCAGCTGCCACAGCAGCCGGTTTCCGGGAAAGTGGCATACAAAGCCTACGGTGTTTAAATGATACGGAAGCATATCCCATTGTGGCAGTTCGTTCATCCGGGCTTGCCCTGGAGTCCATAATCGGGTCTCATCAGAGGCACACACTAGTAAGAGAAGAAACGGAAGAGGACACTGCCAAGAGCGTAGTTTCCGAAGATTATCTCCGCATGCTACTTGCACTGGCGAATGAGAGGTTTAAGACGAATGCAAACCGACGAGAGAGGTTTTGGGCGAAACTGAAAGAGCTTTGTACAGGTCGCCCCGAGGATGTTCCCTCGAAAAGAGCTGGATGGGAGGACCCTGAAGTGCGGAGACAGAGGAAGAGGGAGGAGGGCTTAAGGCGGAGTATAGCTGCTAGGGAGGCACAGAGTGCTCAAAGGGACCCGGATACACCTATTGATACTGTGGGTCAGGTGAAGAAGGGTTAAACCGTCGTTGCTCAATCCTTGATTTGAGTAAGGATCTAAAGAGGAAATTCCGAGTTGTTCTTGTCTTTGTTATTACCTGTCAACGGCAGTTGTTCATTGACCTTAGGCGACCTGGTCATCCTCGCTCATTTGTAATGTGCAGTATCGCATACTGGATATTACGAAGTCTGATTTACGATGATCTGCCTCCATATATCAATGAATCAGACATTAAAGGCTTACTAGAGAATACTCATGACTTGAAAGCTGCCACCCCTGGGCTTTATTCACTGACGCCAGAGTAAAATAATAGTTGCATAGGCCGCTTTTGGCCTCGATATGTTATTTATTTTTCCAAGCAACAGATTGGCTTTGTGTTTGACATCCTGATCATCAGGCCACCATCCAAATGGCTCACAAGGGATATACCGTACAACAGAATGCTTTGGAGCCTCGTTGAAAAACCAAGAGTCAAGCAAGTGGAGGGGCCAACGACTCACAAAACAAAACAAAAAATGCAAATTGGATCAATAATTCCACCTCTCAGTTTGCTTTGTCCTGTATCCATCACCGTAGAGCAGGTACGTACCTAGATCACAGAAGAAGTAAAGAAAGAGACTTAAAGTAATCAAGCAAAAAGCGGCCGCGTTCATGCGATGAAATACGTAAGTCGTATTTCCTTAGTTCACAAGATTCGACAAGGGTTTGTCGTCAGTTAGAAGAAACGCCCGATAATAAAAAATGAACGAAATAAAGCGAAAAACGACGAAAGAACAAATAAACAGTCAATATGCAGGACTTTTCCGTTTTGATTTTCGCCAAACATGGTTTCAACCAAAACTTCCTAGACTTTCCTCGACTATGGGATGGATATAATGTGATAGAACGCCGGTGGCCTTTCCACCCCGGCAAGTGGAAGTAGCTGTATATCCGCGAGTGAAGTCCAAGTGAAAATTTTCGACAAAAGGATCTAAGAAGAAAAGCAAAAGGGAAATTAGAAAACCCCTAAGAACCAGGGAATACTCAGATGAGAGCGAATTACGCAGAGCCGATGAAAACTGCACGATCATTGACGAGACTAAAGAGTATGTGATGCTCAAACAATCACACAGCTCGCTCATAGCAATCCTCATCGACCTCAGGCACTGGAGAGTGGCGGCTACCATTGGTTGCAGCACTGGTTCGGTGTTGACCTCCCATTGCTCCAAATATGTTCTGGGACACCATAACACGAGCATCAGCGAATCCCGAAAAGGAGTTGGAGGGCACATGCCGCTTAGCCTGACCAGCACTGGAGGTATCCCCAGTGTAATCTAACACGTTGGCAAAAGGTAGGTCACTGATTAAGTTGACTGGAGCAGAGGTGGCCTGACGGTTCAGGTTGTGGGTAGCTCTAACTGGATAACGAAACGCAGCGCGCGAAATGGATTGGGAACTTCTGTTAGTGCCAGGCACTGGAACTGCAGGGAGCTTTTCGACCAAAACAGAATTGGATGAAGTGGAAGAGGAAAGAGTGTTAGAACAACTTTCTGCACCTTGTCTGTGCTTAACGCCCTCAGTGACAAGATGGATCAAGACACTATTTTCATAGTCCACGGCGGTCTGCCATTTGTGGTGGGTGTTACCCCATCCCCACTCAAGCCAGACCTTTCCAAATGGAGAGCCAGCATGCATGATTGGATTCCAGGTATTAGCAAGGATCTTCGTACCAGGGTCCTTGGTAGCAGCACCTGCTACGATCAATTCAGCATATTGCTATGAAGGATAACATTAGCACAAGCGGAGAGGATGACCTATAGGGGCTACACACCATCACATGCTTCTCACTGGCGTTAGGCTTCCGCGTGATGGTATCAAACGGCCAGAAGCGTGCAGTGGGAGATGCAATCACGCTATAGTTCTTGGCTGCAATGTTAAGAACAAACTTCTGGCGGTCATTAAAGACAGGGCACCGTAGCCCGGCGTCCAGGAGCTCCTGAACCAGGCGCGAGTCGAGTCCAATTGTTTGGCCTCGCTCTACTTGCGGCACCAACGCATGAATCAAGCGAAGTGTGGCAGAGAAAAGTTGATTGCGATCTTCCACGGTGTAATGACAGGTTGCATACCAGGGGAACTGGAGAACGGGTTAGGGACGTCATCAGATATCGCGGGAGAGACGGAGAAGACGGGGCCTACCTTGTACAAAGTGCTCATCATATTTTCATATGGGCGTTGGAGGCACTTTGAGCAGTAAACGGACTTTTACAGCAGTTGAGGGTCAGCAACTGACGTTCCCAAATAGCGGATCAAGGTGAAGCATACCCGTTGAGGTACCTCAGCATGGCGAACCGTGCAGAAAATTTCCTCTCCAGTCAAAAACCCCTGGAATCCAGAACAGTACTTCTCTCTCCCTGCTTTCACATGAGGAATACCATCCCTCCAATGAACGTTTTTTGCACGCGGAAAGAGATCCTTAAGCAGTTCATCCTGGTTGCTAGCCCTCACTAAAACGTGACGATTACCCAACTTTGGAGTCTGGAAACTGTCTAAACCCCGGTTAACCCAGGCAAGCGCACTGTCTGCCTCAATCTTGGTTGGAAATTCAACATAGCAATCCATTGTCTTCCCAGTCGAACGCTCCATGATGATATGAACGGGGCATCCCAAATCTGGCGTCAAGGGCTTGGCGTTACGACCAAGAAACTGTAAGATCTCATGTTTGGTCACTGCATATGGGATCTAAAAGCATGTTAGTATGATACGTATGTTAAGTGACACGTCCGTCTTTAAATTCCGAGGTATTGAGGTGTTGAATGCCCTCAGCACTTCTGTGTATGCTCGGTGTGGGAGAAGAAATTGAAAAATGATCACATTGGAGGGTTGATATAAAACGCACATTGGTAATCTTGATAACCCCAAATTTGGGTGGCAGGCTGTATCTCGCCCCATTGTCAAATGGCATCGTGTATAGATAACACGCTGGGTTGCCGATGTATCCGTAAGTACGCTTGTCTGCAACTGGCATTGTCCAATCCGCTGTAGTTCCAGCAGCAGTTGCAGCAGTTGCAGTAGTTGAAGGTGTTGGGCTTTGTTGTTGTTGGGTGTTGTTGTCGGATGGAAACTGAGAAGTTTGTGCAGGTGGAGGCAAATGAGTGTGTTCCTCTGATGTCGCCAGAGTGACAGGCGAGACGACATCACCTCCCTTTTGTCTCATTATTGTGTGAGGGATCCCAACCTGGTGATCTGCCCCAACGGCATTTGGATTCACTGGTAAAGGGCATGCTAGAACTTCCATAGTCCCAAGAGTAAGGTGGTTCGTGGTTTGACGTCGTTGTTCCTGAAAATTGCCATCGAGCCGGCCATTTTGGCCCTGTGCAAGCCCCTGATCAAGCACTGGGAGATGGTTTGCCTCCATCGCAGATGTAGAATAACGTGGCAAGTACTGCACGCCGGAATAGAGACTATAGAAGACCTGATGCCCGTTCGAGTTCTGTTCCGAGTTACCACTCTGATTGTAAGGGCATCCA
Source organism: Emergomyces pasteurianus Ep9510 (assembly GCA_001883825.1). Lineage (NCBI taxonomy): Eukaryota > Fungi > Ascomycota > Eurotiomycetes > Onygenales > Ajellomycetaceae > Emergomyces > Emergomyces pasteurianus. Next base: position 18,359 of record LGRN01000194.1, on the reverse strand, counting down.
GCAGCCAACTGAAGCGGGAGGTGTTGAGGGAAGTGATACTGCTGGCCAGGATTAGGAGTTGTCGGGTAATCGTCCATGGCACTGAAGCTCCCGGAGTCAACGAAATCGGGAAACTTTTCGGTCTTTTCTTCTTCATGCGGGACATCTGAGGTCATAGATATACTTCCATAATCGCTGCAAAATTCATATTCTGAGGCTGAGAACTTATATCCATCGCTGTTGATTTGGGCATGCGTACGTTTACGGCTCAGTACATCACTCTCAGGTCCACAGCCGTCATCCTTGGAAATGGCTACCGCCGGAAGGGTATACGGGGAATTCGGTGGGTTCTCCTTCCAGTACTCACGGGCTCTATCTGTCATTGCATGCATGGTGGGAAAGGTTGATGTGCTAAATCTCCTCTCAGGAACCTTCGAGATTGTGCCTGAGGTGTGTCCAAAAAAGACTGACAATGGAACAATCTGCTAAAACGAAGAAAGGTGTTGAATGAAGGAAAGGGATAATATCACACCTGGCAGCACTAAATTGAGGCCAGCCAGGACGTGTTTGTTGCAGTGCCTGGTCATGAGAGAAAAAAAATAAAAAAAAATAAAATAATGAACGGGAGGATGGATAGAACAGAAATCTAAAAACAAATTGCCGTAGTGGGGTTGTGTTCTGCTTAGTCGTTGCCTTGCTCTGTTGAGAAATATTTGACACATGAAAGATAAGTTTATGTTAGCATCTCAAGGGCAGTAATGCTGTGGTTGGTTTGCATCGTCACAGTTGATGTTAATGACTGAACTTAGATGTGCATCTGGCTTTGAATGCATCACAATGATGATATACATGGACGTTGTTTGTCCAGCATCTTTCTTTCTTTCTTTCTAAAACGAAGAAATATATATATATATATTGAAACCTGGTTTTTGGATTATTGCCTTTTGCCGTAAAGACCTACACATGGGTAGACAGGGGATCGCGGATACAAACGCCCTCTCATATAACCTCGCAATAATCAGGGCAGTGTATCTCAGCCTGGGTTCAACAGCGACCCAACTTCGACATTATAGTGCCAAGTTGTAAACATCCGTATTGGCTGGGTTGACCAATTAAGAGAACTGCAGAAAACTCCAGGTGTTGGGATAAACTGATGGATTCCAGTCAAGCTAATGTGCGTTTTCAAGGCTAGCAGATAATTCAATGGTAGAAGATTACCAAAGAGCAGAGCAAGACGTGAGATGATAAAGATGTATTATTGACCAGGAGGCAATAAATGGGAAGAGAGGGGAAAATAAAAACAAAAAATAATTATGCGAAGTGGCATAATAATTCGCACTTCTCTGAAACAGAAGTTTAAACACAAAAGTAACGGGGTCTATTGCGATCTTCTACACAAAGGGAAAAGTTTCAAAAGGATATAACATTTCCGAGTTATCACCCAGCGAAAGAAAAAATATATACTAGGGCGCTAGAAATAAAACCATATCGCGTAAAACCCATTGACATAGAGGGCTTAAAGTCATACCATCAATTAATCGAACTGGTATCAAAATTGTCAGTACCTTGTAGATCGTCGAAAAGTGGTAACGGCACTTACAGGGGTCAAAAAGGATTCTGCCACGAATCTCGCTCGAGCATTAAGCTGTATAATCATTAGAAACAATAATTTTGTTAGGTTCGATAGTGAAGCAGCCAGGGAGAATAGTATATACGCACGAAGAGCTTCATTTCGGATATCTCTTTATCCACCTCCTCCATGAACTCTATGATAAAATCAACCAGTTTATGCTTCAACATAGCTTCCGTATGAAAGTTGGTTATCAAAAACGAAATATCGTAGCCCTAGATTATGTCAACTTTGTCCACATGCCGCGTTATGCGCAATGTTTCTGGAACTGCTAACCTTAACAGGCTTCCGTCGCAGAATGAAGAATGCCTCCGCTCTTTGAGTCAAAAACCTTGTGAACTTATGCACTAGAATATTTTCGATCTCGTCTGCCTGCTTAATCCGAATGCTGACTCTGACACTGTTGACACTAGGTTCAATGAGGACCTTCTCATTTTCGTTGCGCGCAATCGTAAGGGGGTTTAGCAGGACTTCTGGGGACGTGGCCGCTTCCACCTCTGGGACGTTATGCCGTTCTGACGTTTGTGACGCAAAGTTGGAGATTGCGAGAGCAGCTGTGAGGGAGGATCGCACACACTGAAGGTATGGGCGCAATGATTGAGACTGTAATTCCGATTAGTTGGGCACCCGGATGCAGTTGGTCAGGGACACATACCATAATAGACGTTTAGCTGGAGAATGGTTGCGATATGGTTGGAATTGGGGAAACCGGAGAAGGGAGGTTCCGTGCAGGCAGTGGCTAAATTGATAAAATAATCTGCCGCTCTGTTACATAGTACAAGGGGGAAGTATGGTGTCGTTTTCCCTATTATTTCTCACTCATTTCTTGACCGGTTGTTGTGTTGGGTGGTGAGGATGGGTTGCATCGACGTACGTCGATGATGGTGGTGCCTACGTTTGCACTGTTTGCATTGCTCTTCCCCGCCAACCTAACCCGGCTTGCCAGCATCTTTGTTTGTATAATCCCGCCATTTCTCGACCTACCCATTAAGAACTGACATTTGAATATCTGTCTTCTGCAGTGTGAGATACACATAAGAATATTCGATTTTCACTATGGCTACGATACCTGGTGAGCTTGGGTCCCCTTTTTTCACGTCTTCCCTCTTTTCGTGTTCTAACCAGCTGGACTCCAGTAATTGTCAAGCACCAAGGCAAGCGCCACGAAGTTGATCTCGATCCGACCGCCAACGGAGAGACCTTCAAATTCCAACTCTACTCGCTCACTGGAGTCGAACCGGAACGCCAGAAAGTTCTCGTGAAGGGCGGCCAGTTGAAAGATGATACTGAACTCTCCACCCTCAATGCAAAACCCGGGCAAACATTCATGATGCTGGGGACCCCAAGCTCCAGCGACGCTAGCGCTGTTCTGGCGAAGCCCAAGGAAGCCGTCAAATTCCTTGAAGATATGACAGAAGCTGAAGCTGCCAGAGCTCAAGGTGCTACTCCTGCAGGTCTACAAAATTTGGGCAATACTTGCTACCTCAACTCGACGCTGCAGACTTTGCGAACCCTCCCAGAATTGCAGGAAGAGCTTCTGAAGTACCGGCCCTCAAGTGGTCCCTCAAATACCGGTAGCATGCTAGGAATGGCTTCATCCTTGGACCTGACTGCTTCTCTGAGGGATCTCTATAAGCAAATGTCTGAAACGCAGGAAGGATTTCCACCAATAATCTTTTTGAACGCTCTACGAAGTGCCTTTCCACAGTTTGCACAGAAAGCAAAAGACGGAAACGGATATGCGCAGCAAGACGCGGAAGAGGCGTGGTCCCAGATTATTTCTCAACTGCGTCAAAAACTTAAAATCAAGGGCGAAAGCGGTGAGGAAGCGGCTGAGGTATCCTTCGTAGACAAGTACCTCTCCGGAAGGTTCGAGTCTGTTCTTGAATGTGACGAAACTGCGGCAAAAGAAGCAGGAGAAACAGCTATCGAAACGTCAGACTCTTTTCTCAAGCTCGACTGCCATATCGACAAAGACATAAATCATTTGCGGGACGGGCTTTTGGCGAGTTTACAAGAGAAGATTGAAAAGCACTCACCTACTCTCGACCGGGACGCCATTTACACTAAACACTCTAAAATCTCTCGATTACCGAAGTACCTTACAGTCCATTTTGTGCGTTTCTTTTGGAAAAGGGGTACACAGAAAAAGGCAAAAATCATGCGCAAAGTGACATTTCCCGAAGAGCTAGACGTTGTGGAATTCTGTACCGATGAGTTGAAGAAACAGCTCATTCCTGTTCGGGACAAAGTCCGTGAGATTCGCAAAGATGAGCACGATATGCAACGAGCTCGCAAGCGGCAGAAGATTGTACATAAGCAGGAAGAGGATAAGAAGGCGGATAACGCGATTGTTGAACCTGTCCAAAAGAAGCAAACGGCGGAGGAGAAAGGTGAAGCGAGCACCGACATTCCAATGGAGGAAACTTTCAAAACTGATGCTGAATACGAAGCCGAGCGTGCCGCGATCGTTCTGACTGCTAAGAGAGAGTTGTTCAAGCTCATTGACCCCAAGCTTGCATCTGATGATGGTGCCAACAAATCCGGATTGTACGAATTGCGGGGAGTAATTACCCACCAGGGCGCCAGTGCTGACAGCGGCCACTACACGTCCTACGTCAAAAAGCAAGGAAGGGTGGTTGATGATCCTCTTGCTCCAGGCGGCAAGAGACGAGAGGATGATGGCAAATGGTGGTGGTTCAATGATGACAAAGTTTCTGAAGTTGAAGCAGAGAAGATCGAAACCCTATCAGGCGGCGGTAAGTGTTAATATACCCTGATACTATCCCCAAAGAGCAAGAGAAAGACAAGCAGTACAGGTTGAAAGATGGCTAACTATTGTACGTCTCTTAGGTGAGTCTCATTCTGCATTGATACTGCTATATCGGGCAATCGATCTTCCAACTGCGGAGGAGGTTAAAGAATGACCTTATTCTCACTTTCGGAGGATGTTAGCCTTTGTTTACGTCCACCATTATTGCTTTATTTTATTTTCTTCCAGACTTGTGGCAGCCAGTTGTTTTCCTTATCTTATGAAAAGAACTTTAACGATTTGTATTTGCTGCGCGAAATTTATAAAGCACGCGGGTTCAAAAAAGTACTAGTAGTGTGGAATCGACATCCGATAGATCTAACAAAGCAGCGTATGATAGTACCTACCTATCAAACTATGATATATTATTTAGTCACTAAGGCTTTTCATTTCCTACTAGTTAGTTAATATATCTTCCTTCCAATCCCATCAATGGATGCCAACCATATCACATGACCTCCAGCCGATCCTCGAATCCCTCAGTGCGTTGAATGCTCGCCATATCCAATACATCCAACCACCACTATAATAATTCAAATGTGCCAGCAATGTTCCCCTCTCAAAAATTGATATCCAGCACATTCCCTGGCGGCGCATTTGCTCGGAGTTGCATTAAACACTCTCCGCGCTCCGTAGTACTTTCCGATGCCTCTCTTGTCAGCCCGCTCACTCCCAAGCGCAACTTCATATCCCCCGCACGAGTACCGCTAACTAAAAGAGAATATGTGTTTCGGCGAAGACTTCGTTCCTTAGTTTACGTCGGGATATTTGGCTCGCTAGGATATGGCATGGGGAATGCTCTGTCTAGTTTCCTATCAAATCCTGCTACACCTGGCTCACCGGAGGATACACAACGGGTGACTCATCTTCGCCGAGTGATGGATAGTCTAGAGGTGGTTAAAAAGCTCCGTGCTGATCCTGATTATGTCGAATGGGAGGCATATGATAATTTTTCAGAGGAGGAGAAGCCGCATCGACTTACCAGTGGACCTCTTAGCGGGAGTCGCAATTTAGCTGTGCAGGTTAGTGGGCCAACTCTCCTAGCTACCAGCTCTACTCGTGTGATATGGTGTCACGCCAAGGCTGGGACACTTGGAGATTTTATTGCTAACCTATACTTGATGCCTACAGCGAATATTCTGGAACGAAAAAGAGCACAAAGCTATAACAGTGGTGCATTTTGGGGTTGGACTCAGCGGCTGGCCGCTAATAGTCCATGGAGGAACAATTGCTATAGTTTTGGATGAAAGCTTGGGACGGGTTGCCATACGTAGCTTCCCTGCTCGGACAGGTGTCACGGCCAACCTCAACATCGACTACATAAGACCTGTCAAGGCAATGGGCTTTTATACGGTGACGGCGAAATGTGACCCGGAGAACAGCACGGAGCGGAAATCCATCGTTAAAGGGGAAGTTCGAGACTCTAAGGGTAGATTATGTGCCACGGGAAAAGCTCTTTTTGTCGTACCTAAGACCCTGACTCTGAGAACGCTCGGAGATAATTTCTAAGCATTATGTTGCTGTAAATGAGCAGGCGACTATATGAATGACTTGACTTGTCGAATTGCTCATTGGAGCCGAAGATTAGCTCCGCCTAATGACCCCTAGCTGTCTGCTGGACGGCTTTGATTTTACGGCAGTTAGCCATTCAGGGGTAGGAAGACGAAGAAATGGCATATTGATCTCAATGTAGATTTACTCTGCAAATGACGGACAGGGCCAGAGGACCATTGATTTATTTCCTTTTCAATTCTCTTTACGAGATCGAAACCTAGATCGTTCTCAAAGGTGCTAGCGGAGGGAGTTAAGGATTACCGAGCTTAAAATGCAAGAATGATGCAATCTTTGCCGAACGTTGGAGCTGTTACGTTGAAGCAGGGTTCCATCAAATGAGCTATCCAAATATTCGTTTGGTGGGTTATTTTCGCCAAATATATTTCAAGGTTCCTCCTATTGGTCGATCAATTTGTCACGTCTCCGAAATGAAACATCAGCCCAACATCCACCCACTCCAGCTTTATTTCATATTTGAGCAGCCCATTGTTCCAACAAGGAATTTGCGGGCCGCGGTCTTATTGGGAAATATCATGCCCCTACCTAAAATCACACGATCCTGTCCTGTTCATTCCTATTCACACAGATCAGGTACATCCCATTGTATGAACGCGAGTTACATGCACGCTTGTGTGACATCTTGAATTCCCAGCCCACCCATATTGAATTTTCCTTGCGTAAAATCTGTGGGATGAGATAAATTGTGATATACTACACAGCCGCAGACATGGACTAGCCGACGTCGCAGTGGGCGGAAGGTTTTTTTTCTTTTGTTGGCTTCCAGGCGGACACTAGCAGGTATATTTAATTGCCGCTCATGGACATAATAATACATTACGCACCTTATCATATTTCAAATAAATTATAGAGTCTTATCTATTGCTTCATTAATCAATAAAAAATGGCGCAAGCTTCGAAACACCCGACCCTGCTCAGACCACTCCCCACGCTCCAAGTATGTTCCCAGTTAAAATGATAGAAGGACGGACACATAGGGCACTGTGTCTTGCGTGATGTAAACAACTGGGTGAATAATAAAATCGTAACCAATATGAAGCTGGAGTGAAAAAAAAAGACCACAGGTAAATAACCTGAATCATAATGTTAAGCTGCTTGCGGCAGCTAAGTTAATTTTAGTCCTGTAACCCTGATGCACCATCTCAATAACAGTAAGAGCCATTACATAAAGAGCACATCATTTGGATCAAGGTGAAGTCAAATGTGTGGATATCCCAAGTACTTCATAAGCCGACAAATGAATACCAATAACACCTGCTAGAAAACATTATGCTATGCGGCAAAACAGCGAAAGTGCGAAAAGGCAGCGGAAAACCCGAGGAAAGAAGCATTCTCGAGAGCAAATGAAAACAGAAATTTGGAAGGGGTATTTGTGCGACAAAAGCAAATCAATAGATAGGAGGATGGAAAGGAGGAAAAATCAAAAAGTATCCAATCTCTCCAAGGTATTTTTTATGTTAGCCCAATCAGAGGTACGGGCTCCAGATTTCCTCGAGGCATGTTTCATCTGATGGAGATCAAGATTAAGGCAGCGCGCAACTTGAGGAGCAAAAGGTAAACCGGCCCTGCTATCAGGATCTGCATCTAGATCGCGTCTCGAAATAGGATTGCCGGAGGTAACTCCCGTGCTACGCCGACGGTCTCGATGGGCAGGTTGCGATCGACTTCGATGTGAAGACGATTCTTTGACCGTAGCATACTTTTTCTCTAAGGTTGTTACGTTCAAAGGCGATGGGGCAGGCACCTCGATAACAACATGGTCGGAGCAAGTACAGCCACAGCCGCTTGGGCAGGATGGGATATTCAGCGTCTTTCCTCCAGCGATGTAAGGTTGTATTGAAAACCAGTTCTGGTGGCATTCGATACAGGTGATGTGCCCGCATTGTAAGCACGGGGTAAACATTCCATTGATGACTTCGCTACAGATAACACATGATAGCTTAGCCGGAATTGGCTGTGGAGGTTTGCATTGGGGGCACTGATATGCAGACGAATCTCCACCACGTGTTTTATTGTTACCACTTGCTTTTGCTATGGCAGGCATCGCAAAGGCGGAAATATGAAGAGCATATCCGCATTTCAAGCAATGTCGTTGCATATCCAAACCTTGGTTATCCTCGAAAGGTAGCTTTTCTTGAGAAGGAGTTGGGGCTAGAAGCCTGGAATCACGTCGTCCGAAATCTGACGTTCGTTTTTCGTGATATTTCGGGCGCGATGGACGGTACATGTCAGGGCGGCTTCCAGAAATACCGTTGATTTTGAGCACCTCCATGCGTTCGACGGGCATGTCCCAAACAAAAAGTAGGTCAGCATATGCAGCTCGATACGCCTTGAACAGCTGCACCTGCCGTTGATCGAGCAGTGGTACGTAGGCATGATTGTCGCTATCGAACATATTCTGATTTTTCAAAACTATTTTCGCACCTTTTGGTGCCTTGGGCTTCGGCGAGGAGGGCCTCTCACTGTCAGTATCAGAATGAGTCTGTGAGGTTGCGGTAGTCGAAACGGTTAAGTGGTCAGGGAGTGCGGATGCGGGTTTCCCAAAGATACCACCAGCAGTCCATCCACTAGGGCCAGTCATATTGAGACTGCCTGCCGGGCTTGGTCTCTTTTTGCTGCTGTTACTGGGGGGAGAGCTGGATCCTGAAGGGCCAAATGTAAAAGACCGAGATAGTGACGAGGCGAGCGTGGTGCCTAAGCCAGAAACCGAGCGTCCATTAGAATGATGGTCTGGTGACCCCGACAAAGACATGGCCTGCGACTGTGGTTTTCGGCTTGAGGTTTGTCTGCTCAGTTGGACTCCTTGAGGAGGAGTGGTCCCAGTAGAGTATAGTGGCGGGGTATCTACTTGCCAATGCTCTGTTGGTGAGCAGGAAAAACTTTGAGAGGCCGAAGCGACATTGGAAGGTTTGGGTAGTGCTGAGAGTCCCGAGATTAATTGACACTTCCCTTGAAAGTCTCCTGTTGGTGAACTGTGATCCAGGGTCGATGCTGAGTTGTGTAATACAATCGATGATTGTCTGTCCCTGCGAAATCCAATCTGACTTGGGTCCATCCTAGATCCTGGTTCATACAGAATGCACGAGAGCATGCCCAACATCTGAATATCTCCCAAACGTTCGAAATAATCTAATCTATCCAAAAGTTAGCTGCTGGCACACTAGGTCAATCACACTCCAGGAGAAATATTACAATGCTGGAACTAGCCAACGACCGCCAAAGGGATGCTCTCCCCATTTTATCCTGTCTGGGCGACAATTGCTAGTTGGCTTTCTCCGTTTGGGTTTATCGAAGCTCAAATCCACGGCGCTATCTTTTCGCTTCACGTCGCGCATGGCTTTTCGTGCAATTCCGACGATGTCACCCCCAGTAACAGTATCAGGGGAAAGTTCATTTTGAAGTAGTAATCTAACGAGACCCCAAACGTGGGCTAGGTCAAAGTTGCCCAGACCAGCTGCAGCCGCCCTATTGTGCGCGCACACGCTCATGCGGTTACCAAACACTTGATATTGCTTGGCAAGCTCCCGCTTGGCTGGTAGAAGGCCGCTTAGATCATAGATAGAGATGATGTTATGTGAGTTGTCCGATGACGACTTCACCGTGCCAACCCCTGTCGTTGACTTTAGGGAATTTTCCGTGGACCTTGAGCGATAGAATCCTAAACTTCCACTTCTCCAAGTATTCGGGCCATGGAACTGCGGGGGAAGATTTCCTAGTAGATCCGACGAACCAGATGAGCTCGAAGATTCGACGGACGAATCGTCCGAATAATCAGATGCTCCATCATCTGTGATAGTTCCCCTCCCAGTTCCCACACCGCTGGATTGTTTTGGGCCCGGTGAGCTTGTCTGTAGTCGGCCGAAGGCCTCGAAGACTCTATCGCTTCGTGCCAGTCTCATATCGCTAAGTCCCATAGAGTCCATAAACGCAGCAGTTTTCTCCTTTTTCGGGGGAAAAAAACACACAAGCCGGCCATCGCTCGTCCAAAGTGCCCCACAGGTTTTATATACAGGCACCATTACATTCGCATTGACTGGCCGGAGCATCTCAGAAGAGCTTAATCCGAGCTGAGAGGCGCGAAATTGTCCGTTTTCTTCATCTTCATCGCTTGATTCATCGCCATCTAGCAAATCTGGGGATTTCATTGCCTCACCGAACTGACGTTTCACCAAAGCCACACTCTCCTCGATATTATGTTCGCCCAAGAGGTAGCGGATAGCTCCCTCAAGCGACCCTCGCTTCTGACTAAGGTATGTCTCGGAAATAGTTCGTAATCCCGCCGTTATAGTCGAAGCCAGCTGGGCAGTCATTGAACTAGTTTTCTGTACCGTATAGACAGGAATTGAAGCTCGTGGATAGTCAGGCGGGAACTTGATGTCTATTTTGATAAAAAGGTTGCCGTTGTCAGGACCCCAAGGGCCATGCATCGACACTGTTGTTTTGCGTTGCCCCACATTAACGGATTCGAAAGATACTTTGGTGAACTTTTCGCCAACGTGAGTGATTTCGTCTCCTAGTGTTTCTACTTCCCATCCAGATATTTTAACTCCCCGCATCCAAGAAATAGGGTTCATGTCAGCGCGAAGAGCGGACTGCGCTTGCATGCCAACCGCAGATCCCATCGTTCCCCCACGCGTCCAGCTTCGATAGTAAGGCATAGAGACACTGCTGGGACCAGCTCCTGCAGTTGACGGTGATCGATGGTGGCCTGGTGTTTGAGCTCCCAGCGGAATACCTTCTTGCTCACCGCTATCCTCTAGTCGTGGGTCATCGCGAAACGTTTTGTAGATAGCGCCCTTTCGCGTTAGGTTTAGAGATGGGTTAAATGACGTCCCGATTTCGTATCCGACCCCTGCCAAAATCTCTGGGTTTACACGATGTAATCGCAACTCCCTATCTGTGCCCCAGGACACAAGTTGAAATTCACGGTGATCTAAACCATCCAAAACGGTGCCTCTCGATCTCCAAAGGAATTCCTTGACTTGGCCTCGGTGTCCCGGAAAGCTATGAACTCGCGGAGGATCTCCACCATCATCACTTCTCTTCCGGCTATAAAGATGCAAGTCACTGTTTCCGCGTTGCGGCATGGCAAGAACGCCCCACCCGAAGGGTGTGTTTCTTGCTCGCCAAACGGGAAACGGGGTATGTATGACCTTTTCTGGAATATCCCCTTCAACGGAATAATCCCAAAATTTGATGGTTTTATCCAACGAGCAAGTCACCAACGCCTCTCGACGGGTCCTGTTCCAATCGAGACCGTAGATTTTTGTATTATGCGCCACAATCGTACGCAATGGACGAGCACCCATTCGATCATCCCAAATGCGGAGGAACCTGTCATGAGAACTTGCGATAACGTGGGGGTCCTGTCTGTTCCATTTGACTTGAGTGGCACCAGCAAACCAGTCAGAAAATGATATGGCCGGCCTAGCTGGAGACCGTAGATCCCAGCAATGAATGAAACTGTCCACAGCACAAGTTGCCAGGACATCAGGATGGTGGGCGGAAAAGTTTATATCCGTGATAGCTCGAGAATGGGCATGTAGGACGTATTCAATGGAGTTTTGTGTCGTTTTCATTGCCAGGTTCCATACCAGCGCCTTTTGATTGGATGTGCTCGCAACCCAACTGTCTCGTGCGGCGAAGGGAGACCACTGGACATCCGCAACTTCCCAGGGAGTATGGTGGGGGAGGTATCGAGGTGGGGAGTAGGGACTATCCAAGTCAATTATATGAAGCCCTTCCTTTCTGTTACACGGTCAGCAGCTATAATGGAAATATATCATTTTCAATCTCTGCAGAGGACAAAAAACACCTACGAAGCAAGTACAACATCCCTGCCACATGGAGATATTGACATAGATCCAACGGGCTGCTCGACATGAAAAGAGCTATCTTCACCAAACGTTGGGCTCTCATAGGCAGAAGCCAATGGCCTCAATCCCGTTGGGCTCGACATAATGTCGAAGCTATCTCCAGCGAAGCTCCCTCCACACCCGCGACAACCCTATCGAAATCCTGCCACCGGGGCAGGCAGTAGTTGACAATCTCTTTCCCATACGGCAAAATATCAGGACCCATGTAGAACATCAAAGACAGCACGAAAGAAGGAGAAGAGGTAATGTGAACATCAAATGGTCTAATTCCCTCGGCGATTAGATGCTGCGATTTCGTCATAGGAGAGGTCGTCAGGCATGTTATGTAAGCAGCCAATCATGTGATATCACCGCGACCTCCAAGTCCACCCATTCCAGGTACTATGCATACTACTATATGTAATTTGTAAATAGATGGGATATGCCAACAGTAACCTAGCTGAATTGTTCTTGTTTCTTGTCTATTGTCCTTTTGTTAACCTAATCAACTATTTTCGCTTTCGCTTCCAGGATTTTATTTTCACATCTTCTCACACTGAAGAATTTCAACCCTGGAAGCACCATGATGCAGGTACCCTACCCTGGTGAATGCTACATACTACAGTATGTATCGTTAACATTCTTCACTTACACAGTTACCCTATCATGAAACCGCTGATTAGTACGAAATGAAGAAGTGCGAGGAAAAGAAGCACAAGAAGAGGAAATCCTTCATTGAACTTGAGCTTCTGGTAATCGTTTGATAGAACCAAAATTGCCTAAATTCCTTGGAAGAGGGCTAAATTAAAACATAAAACAGTCAAGAAAAACAGGAAGAGAAAGCACCGACTTGTATTGTATTCTTTCTTATCCCTATTCCTTCATCCAGCACTGAGAGCAAATGTACAATATTTTGGTACCAATAGAGGAGAGGAGACTGTAAACAAATAAAGCCAAGGTGAAGGAGACAGTCAGCTTCTAGAGGAAAAGAGAAAAGTAGGAGAAAAGAAAAAGGCGAAAAGGGCAATTCATGGAGTCTTTCATACACCCCCCTCCCTACCTCCAAGCCTTTCTTTAAACCATTCTCCGTATCTTCCTTCTGGAATTCTACATCGATCACCCAGAGAGTTGAACATGCTAGGGTTTGGCCAGAAGAAAAACAGGATAATAGGGATTTATATATAATTTAACAATAAGCAGGCAACAAAGGCGGAAAAGAACATAAAATTTCTCTAAACTGACGGACCCATAATTTTGCTTCATCAATGATAATAACGCTAGGTTGTTTGATTGGTGGACGGGAGGGTAACTCAATTTGCTCCCGTCCTTTAAAAACAATCTTACCCCAAATTCGCTGCCCAAAAAGGAAAAATAAAAGCCAAGAAAAAAGGAATGAAAAAAATTGGTAAAAATGTAATGGGACAGGCAGAGCAATCATGTCATCCGGGATAAGAGTGAACTCAGGGTCTCAGTAGGAAAGAATCAGAAATTTTCTATGGGAGGTGGGGAATAATACTAAGGAGAAAAAAGGAACTAGGATCGAGCAAAAAGAAATAGAACAAATAGAAACGCCGTAAAGAACAGACCTGTCGTTTTTCGTGAGGGTGGTACGCATGAACAAAGAAAATAAGGAAGTCTGTACACTCGCGCTAGAACCTTCCGAGATTTTGGTAGACCTGTACCGGGTATGATGAAGGGACATTAGGGCGAACAGACATGGAGGGGGGAGGGCAATCAACAGCATGGGAACGGCCTTCCAAATATATATCGGCTCAAAAACATTCGATTCATGTCAAACATTCTCCAAACGACTTATCTCATTTCTTTTTCTTGAAAGGGTGGGAAAGGGAAGAATCAAGGGTATAATTTTTGCGTTCGTTTTACAAAATACCATTCAGCGCCGATATAAATCACATGTTGGCAGCGCCGATGAGTCTCTTTCCCGGGGGTGGAGGTGGTGGTGGTTTTTTTGCCCGTGACGGCGGAGGCGGAGGCGGGCCCTTTTTACTAGTTGAGCTTCCTCCAGCTTGTGGTCCTGTCGTACTTGTGGCACGGGACATTACGCTACCATTTGATGTAGCTGGTGAAACGGAACGGCCTCCTGCGAAGTACCTATCAGGGCTGCTACCTTTACCGTAGGATGCGTCGTCCGGTGACTCCGGGTAATGGTCATGGGGTCTGTTTACGGTTCTAACATGCAGTTGGCTATTGCGTAACGCCGCACTGTCGCTTGCTATGCGGCTAATGTGATGTGAAACTGCTGGCGACTCGTCACGTCGTATCTGGGAGGGTCCTTCGAATGTCGAAGTTCGGCTCATGGTTGGTCGTTGCTTGTACAATGAATCGGGGGAATGGCCCCTCGCTGGAGATCCATGTTGATGCATGGACGCAGACCGATTGGACTTTATGGATGGTCGTTGCTCTGAAGATGGCGCCAAGGGCTCTTCACGCACAGATTCGTAACGATCGTGATATGAATGTGCTGTGTTTGACCGATTTCTCCCAGGCCGTCTAGATGAGCCTCCTTGCATCTGTGTTTGGCTGTATTGAACAGGTTAGCCTTGACAATTCCTAGCAGCAAAAGTCACTGCTTTTATTTTTAGCCAAAACTTACCTGGCTGGCCAGTTATTTTTGAGTTGCAACAGAACCTCTCGGCATTGGTCGTAGTAGTTGAGTTCAGCGTCTAGAAATGCTCCCAGATCGGCAATGCTGTCTGCTTCGGCTTCCTTAATATCTTCCATCCGCCTGTAAACGTCCTCGGTGGACTCCTCGTATTTGGCTTTTTGATTTCGAAGTTCTTCTTCTACCCTGAAGTCCTCGCGTTTTGCCTTTTGCATTTTCGTAAGGGAAGCATCATATGCGATCCGACGCGTTTCCAACTTCTTTCTAGCACTCTACAAGCATATTTGTTAGCCAACACTCAACAGATTCATTAGCATCTAAGGACACCCATACTTGATACTCTTTCATCTGGACAAGTGACCGGTCGAGCGACTCCAGCCAGCTGCTAGTCGCATTCGCAATATAGGCCTCCTGGATCCTCGCAATACGTTCGTTCGTCCGTCCAAAACCTACAGCAAGAGCAATCAGCATCGTCTTATCAACCAGAGAGACAGGTATTGCACACTAACTAGTAAGGCATTGTCCGAATTCCGAAGTACTTTCAAAGTCTTCTCCATGGTTCACCATCGTTGCACCCATATATCCAACTGGGAGAGTCTTCTCTTTATCATCTCCTTCATTCCGCTTGGAGAGCGTTTTCACATAAGCTGTCATTGATTTTTGGAGTCGTTCCATTCCTTCCAAGAAAAAAAAAAAAAAAAAATCATAATAGTTAGCAAATGTGAAGTACGATGTTGGCCTTCAGCCTAGAAACGCTCTCCAAATTTTCTCACCTTCATGTCTCAAGTTCATCTCCATCTCCAGAGCCTTGAAATTATCTGAGACATTGGTTTTCGCCTCTGATCCCATGCGCTCTCCCGCCCACTGCTTGAAGCGATCGAGTTTCTTGTTTACCATCATCTTGGAAGCGTACCCCGCGATGTGCAGGACTGTTAGGAGGCGTAGGAATTGAATTATATCCAGTAGTGCAAGCGACAGGAGCGGCAGCAAGTAAGCGAAAGGGTGTGATATTGCGTGAAAGAGGCCTAAGGTCCAATTTAAATCAAAAATAGTTCTAGGGTCGATTTGTTGGGTGTCTCAAAGGCCATGTGGTTTCAGAAATCCAAAGCAGGAGACAGATGCAGGGGTTGATGCGATCAGATTCCAATTAAAATGATACGGCGACAAGAGAAAGAAAAGGAAAGCGAGGGGAAAGCCAGGGACAACAAAGCAGTTAGATATTCATTCATCAATGGCCCTGGAGTTCTGAGACAGCGTGTTTAATGCGCTGTGGGAAAGGGTTGAGAAAAGGAGCAACAGAAAGGTGTCTGGATAAATTTAAATTGAGGTCGCAGTCAGGTGATAGAAGTAAGACCCGCCGCATTCACAGTGTTATCTATTTATTTATTTATTTATTTATTTATTTATACGGAGTACTCCGTACAGAGTACATATACCTATTGATAGATACCTAAAGGAGTCGATAATCATCGGCATTAATATTAATAGCGCCCATGAGTAGGTGGCGGCGGTAGTCAGCAAGGAGCCAAGTCAGTCAGCACGGCCAGATAGTTAGCTAGTTTAGATATTGATAAGTTTAGCTTACCAGCATTCCGCTTGCCAGGACCTTGAGCCCTGCAAACCTGGCCATGTTTCACCCCGATGTCAGCGACTGGCAACTGGGCACAACCCCCCCCTTATTTTCTGGCCGGAAACCTTCGTCCCACAAGAGGCCCATTTCAAATGCGCCAGGTTGCCGCCGCCCGCCCGAGAACTTTTAACGCTGCTCAGCTCAACAAAACCCCGTAGATCCGCGAACCCAGGCAGCGTGAACCTTACATTTCGAATTCTAGGGGTATCCTTGGTACGCAGCCAGGGGAAGTCCGTTTCCTTGCCGCCATTTGGGATCAAGGTTTTTCTTGAACGTGTTGTTCTGCAAAATAATATGGAGCCCTACGCGTCACCCCGCACTAGTACGGCACGAAAGTATGGGGTGCGCCCAAAACGCCCAGCTAGTGCTGCAGGAGCAGTGTTTAGAGTGTAGCATCCCAGCAGCCGGATTCCAGAACGGCTGGCCCAGAGTGATCCACGGCTCAGGACCATCAATCCTCAAGAAACTTTTATCATTCAAAACACACCTGGAAAATCTGGCGCCACTGGAAGATCTTCCAAAGTGTTCTCAGACCAAAAGAGTGCATACACCAGTGGAGCGTCATTCAGTCCCTATTTTTGACACAAGGCGCTAATCATGTTTTATCCCAACGCAAAACTTCATCAGAATCGTGACTTCATTGGTTGTGTCGTTGTGCCTTGACCTTTATGTCTTTAGGGGACGAGGGTATGATACCCTGTGAAAGAATTATATAAGGCTATGAGCAGCCGATGTACTCCGTACTTACATAACACGTTTCTTTTCCTGTTAATCGGGTTTCCTGATTTCAGCTCATGAAACCGGATAGATCATGTAGTTATCTCTCCCTGAGAATGGCTGATGATCGTGTAAATTTTTGAAATGCGAAATCTCCAACAGGGACATTCCAATACCTTTCAAATGCGTGGTGGGCATAGTCATACCCAGATGTATGTAATCTCCACCCGCCAGGGAATATTACCTTCTAGCAGGGGGAACCAACCGCAATAAACCACAATGGGCTTCCTCACTTCGCGAGCCTGTCCCTTGTTTATTCCACCTTTCCTGACCCGGTTAGTGTCATAGCATGCAATATAGAAACGACAGATATGGGCCGATAGAGACCAGAGCGGCGCTTCCTCGTTCCTGTTTCTCGACTAATCTTGGCCGTTTGCAGGACACGGGCACGGTAATTAATAATATTGGACCACACCTGGCCCCAGCACAGGGAGGTGTCTGGAGAATGTGCATCGATATTTTGAACGGAATAGACAGGAAAGAATCAAAACCGAATATCACATCTAAAATTATCTGATAAGATGGCATCTTGCCCATATGGGATCTTAGAGCGATATATTTCTGCTTATTAGATATAATGCCATTTCATTACGAAAATTTGGCTACGGATACTTGATCGGAGAATTTTTATACTAGCAGACAAACATATAAGGCTCCATGGGCGGCTGATATGGCCGTTGTGGGCCCTTGAATATTAAGCAATTCTGGGTGTCTGAGAATGCGAAAAATATATTTCCTAGCTCTTGCCTTCCCGTCTTTCAAGTCCTTCAACGCCTGCTCTACTCCATCCAGGCCACCAGGGCGAAGTTCGTATGGATGGCTGGAGAGCTCTTTCAGCATCAGCGCCCTAGTGAAATAGCGGCATATCACAAAATCCAAAGTGTTCATGGTTTTCAAACCCAGCCATGCCGTGCACTGACCCCACAGGGGTAGCAGCCCCTATTGCGGGCGATGCATCCAAGTTAATTTTGGCGCAGCCAAAATTAATTTGCCCACCCAGAGCAATGCATTTCCTCAGCGCATCTGTGCTATGTAACAACATGTCGCGCGACGGAGTGCCCTGTTTGCTGTAAGCTACCTGCTATTACTTGTATTATCGCCTCCAGTTCACTGCGGTAGTCGACAATGGCATCGCCTTTCCGCCGGTCGATAAGGGTTTCCAGATAGTGTGTCTTTACCGGCGATTGCGATGATAGGGTGGACGTTGCTATTACATGCCAACTTGATCACTTAATCGCAAAGGATCCTACAACCGTACTCGCGCTGTATATAATCAATGGAATTGGCTCGCGGGCGGGAGCCTAGGGGCACGGACGAAGATGGTTTGCATACAGAGACAAGGCAGCGGTCATATGTGGCGAGGGGAATGGTGGCGGCTTCTATGTTGGGTGTGAGGGAAGCCTATCAGCAAATTATGTGTCAATCGAGAGATGGTACGTCGGGGTAGGACTTTTTTTTTTTTTTTTTTTTTTTTTTTTTTT